>JAMKOQ010000651.1:0-207920 GCA_026770425.1 Boechera divaricarpa
TATGCAATTCCTCTTCCGCTCCGGAATGGCGATCCGATCAGAATCGACGGAGAAGATCGTTCGAGAGCTCCGAAACCGGAGATTTGTTGAAGAAACGCCATAACCGATCCAATCGAGAGAGATTTCGAGAATGTGTATCAGAGGCAACTTCCAAACTGTGAGCAGAAAACGAGGCGGCAGAGTAAGGAAGTGAGGGTAAGGAGTTAGTGGTCCACGTGTCTTCACGTGGGTCCCGCTTTCTCGTGGAAGTATCTATCTTCCTTTTTCTCTACACGTGACACGTGTCTTTTCCTTTTAGTATTCAAAAACAAAAATAAAAATATATAAATAAAATCTAACCGTTAATTGGTCAACGAATTGAATTGGAGACTTCAATAGCACCAAACCAAAGTTACATGGAACTAGTATAATAAATACAATATTTAAACAAGTACCTAATAGTCACGTTGTTGTAAAACTGAGAACAATAATTAAATTTCAGTTAACGACGTAATCTTCGAATCCCGGCGAAAACTCCGATCAAATCTTGCCTATAAGGCAAGTAAGATTTTCTTCTCTTATCTCCTTCCCCGACCTTATACGACGCCATTTTGTCCTTTCCTTTCACGGCCGGAGAGCTCGTCTTATGACTTGCGTCGCTGTGGCTCCTCCTCGTAGTAAACTCCTTAAAATAGCACCGTTTTGATGCGCTTGGGGCCAAAACGACACCGTCGCTATGGCTTCTCGTTAGAAATTTCTTTAAACAGCACCGTTTGGGTGTGCACGTGGACAATTCCGAGCGTTTCGAAGCAGCCGGAGATTTGAGTGGACTCCATAGACAATTTCCGGAGAGACTCTCCGATATATTTTCAGCGGCGGCTTCGACGTCATCGTCTCTCTTGTTTATAATGAAAACAACGTCGTTCCTGAACGGCGGGAAGTGGACGAAGGTGTCTTCATGTAACGGCGCCGACGTTTCAAACTCGAAGTCAGCGTCTTCGTCATTGATGGAGTCAACTTTAACGGCGGCGGCGGCGAATTCACCGGAAGCGTAGTAACTGAAGCTTGGGCTATACGACACCGTTGAGGAAAATTCATGCATTTTGTTGTCTCCCTCCACCAATTTTGCCTTGTTTTCCATATCTCTTTAACAAATCGTGTCTTTGTAACTTTCTGTATCTGTGTGTGTGTATAGATAGATATATATATGTGCATATTTGTGTGTGTGAATATATTATATATACATACATACATACATACATGTGAGTGGTTTAGTTTACTTGTCCGTCAATACTAAGGCGATAAACGTGGTCGCTTTCGTGGTCTTTGTTTTATGAAAATATTTTGAAATTATAGACGTCAATGCTGACGATTAGGGCCAACCTAAATTATGAATGATCCAATTTTCATCAACCAACCTAATATTTAGACGTGTAATCTAATCAGATTTGACATATATAATCATTTTGCGATTCTGTAATTCTTTAAATATTTGTGTGAACTCGTGATTCATTCTATTTAAATAAAATCTATTCATATTCTGCGACTTTACAGTTATTTTTAAATGATTTTGCTTTAATTACTTTTACGTTTAGCAGTACTAACTACTATATAAGTACTAACAAGTTTAAACTGCAGCAAATGATTAGTCAAAATAACTACCACCAATGATTATTATATGTCTCACTAGGAGTCCAGTAGTTGTTATTCTCTAAGATTAAAAAAGCGTAGTTGAATCAAACATATTGAACGTCTAGCGAATTTATAAATGATCTTTCCGAATCCGATTATAACAACTTTGCAATATACATATTCTTTTATATGGACCGTCGGCACTAAAATCTACATGACGATGACTCAAGGCCAAACATTCTTATTTGATATAATTGGGCATAAAAACAAGCAAGATTATAATAATCGCACCACATGCTAACACCCATTGCCTCAACGGATAGCAACATTGAAGTCCATATTGGCATGTTCTCTGCTATATAAATTATACATTGCTAGCTGTTGGAATTGTAATCTGTTATATTCTTCAAATAATAATCCAAAGATTGCTTTTTTAATTATCAATAAATATTCCATAAAGATTGTTCTCCATGTTACATTTCTCAGTTAAACGTGAAGCAATGAGTTGGCAGCTTAATCCATAGTCATTTTTTTATAGAGTTTAATTAATGCTTTCAATTCGAGTTTGAATATTACTGACTTTTTTGCTGTGTGTGTGGCTCCCAAATACATTCTATTTGATCATGCGTAGCCTCATTAAAGCCCAAATTTGCTCAAACTCAGGGCCGGCCTTATCCAGACCTAATTCTCATCAACATTACCATACTTGTTGTATGCTTTTGGACTTTATCAGAAGAACCAAGAAATGGAGATGTTCTATGTTATCAAATATCGATTTTTTCTTCTTCTGTGTGACTATTCTTAACTGTCATTATATTTTAGGAAAATTTATCTAGAATGCTCTAAGAATTGAATGAAAAAATTAGAATACACTCATCTCAAATAATTACTTCAAAATTTTGGATATGTCTATTAAACAAGTTTTTTTTTAAAATAACGAAAATGCTATTCAAAAATTGAAATATTTTCAATTTCTCACTATTTTCAATTTGTTACCTTGAAAAACATAGAAATCGAAAAGTAACAAAACAAAAAAACCAGAAAACCTAAAAATTGCTCTTTTCAACGCCGTTATCTTCCTCGTCGCCGCCTCTCTTCGTTGTGGCTGTCGCCGTCGCCGCCTCTCTTCGTTGTGGCTGTCACTGTCGCCGTCTCAGGCGATTCTATAGGGCTCCTTAACTGGCATCTGAGCTTTCGAAGAAGCTTGAGATTGCAAAAGATGGTAAAGAGGAGAACGATGAAGAAGAAGAAAGCAAAGGTGAATGATTGAATATTTTTTTTGGGTGTTGTGATTGATCACATAGTTTTGTGTTTGCGTCTTTAATTCCTGCACCCATTTGAGAAAAAATGGATATTTATGTGTTATTGGTTAGTAGATTGTGGAAATTTGGAGTGTTAGATTATGAATATTCGATAGTTATTTGTCAAAAGAATTAGCTTTCTTGAATTAGTCCATCTGAGTTAGGTCTTGAAATTTTGAAAGTTCTTAGATTCGATTCTTTTTTCTGGTGGTTGATTAATATAACACTTCTGTTATCTATTTTAAGTTGAGGCTTCAACGAAGAAGAAGAAGAATAAAAATAAAAGCAAGTAAGAGATGTTTGTTTTTTTTGTCTATTTTTGTTTCTTCTAACTTGTATCTTTTGGTGTATGCTTTAATGATGGTTTTGATTATGTTGCAGGAAGAAGAAACTGATAGAACAGAGCTGTTTGGTATAACCATTGTCTTTGTTGTGAAATTGCTTTGATCGAATTGAAGAAACTAGGTAACAATTTCGAATCCCAAATCTTTGAATTTCACTTAATTGACAAAATCCAACTAGATTTCAGATTCTAAAACATGATTCTTGAAACCAATCTTGTTGATTATTATGTTTCCTTCCTATTGATGATTATTGTAGGTTCGATTTATGAGTCAATCAAAAACCATTATGGAAAGTCTTAGAGGTATAGGTATTGGAAAGTCTCCTTAACCAGGTGAGAGAGAACATTAACATATCATTCCATGAATATTTCCTTCTCTTTCTCTCTCTTGAATCTTGATTGATTTTGGGAGGATACCATGATCATTCCTTTTCGATTTTGCCCTACTCTGTTAGGGATTAATCGTTAATTGCATGTGAGTTCAATAATGAGGGATACTTAGTTTAGAGAAAATGTGCTTGTGATACTGTGATTCTGTTATTATACTCACTAATTAAGATACTAATAATAGCATTAGGTTCGGTTGTAAAAGCATAGGATAATGTACGTTGTTAATCTAAATTGTTTAACAACCACGGTCTCCACTTGATGATTTAAAAGTACATTGCCATAGGTACTCATCTTTTTACACTATTCTAATTCACATTAGTTACTCTATTAGTTTATTTTAACTCTCTAATTACTTGGCATAGTTGTAACATCAATACACACGGGTAGCTGCAACATCCTCACTTGTGTTAAAGATGGTTGTTCTCTTGTTTGTGAGGGTCTGTGTTGTTTACATTTGCTCCATTTGAAAAAATTGCTAGTCTCTTTATACTGAACGTTTACTTATTGTTTAAAATAGTTTAGATGCTGAGCTTATCAATTTGTGATTTATGTCCTTAGAACAGATCCTACACTACGAGATGCTCTCAAATGCTGTTACTTGGTTAGTGTTCAGGCAGATTTTTGTACCTTCAGATTTTTTTAGTTATTCACAGATTTTTTTTTTAACCACATATTTTTTTGGTTATGCACAGATTTATTTCTTTGTACCCATATATTTTTTTTTGTTATTAGCAGATTTATTTCTTTGTAACCGCATATTTTTTTGGTTACTCACAGACTTATTTCCTTGTACCCGCAGATTTTTTTAGTTATTCACAGATTTATTTCTTTGTAACCGCTGAATTTTTTGGTTATTCACAGATTTATTTTTTGTGCCCGCAGATTTTATTAGTTAGTCACATATTTATTTCATTGTTTGGAATCATTCTCCCATATGGTAAAATTTTTGGTGGTTTTGATTGATGGCTTTTTGTATCTAACTGGCCAAAATAGGAAAAACGTGTGAGGGTGGATGAAGATATGACTGATTCCATGGAGTCCGATGTAAATAACTCAGTTTTTCCTGATTTTATTGTAGTAATATATGTTGGAATTTGTGGTCAATAACTTATGTATGCCAAACCTCAAACAAAGAAAATCAAAACCTATATAAAAAAAGGAAGCACTAAGTGAAATAAAGAAGATTCCACAGGAAGCAACCACATGACACAGAGAAAGAACAACATCTCCGCTAATCAAACTTTATGAACAACAAAAGTTCATAAGGTGGAGAAAGGATGAGAGAAACAAAGATTTTGCAGCTTGTAAACAACAAAGTTGTGGCCAATGCCGATCTGGTGGAGGAAGCTGGAGAAATTAAGTCTTGTGTCTCTGTTGTTACTTTTGGTTCTCGATTGATCCTTATTTATTTGGTTTTGATGGTAGTTTCATACATAAAAACAAAATAAATATTTGCTGCTTTGATTCTTCTTCCACATTCAACACAACTGAGATTGACAAAAAAAACAAACTTTAGATTGAATCAATTCATATTGCTGCTGGTGCTAGTATTTTTCTTGCATTCTTTGTGGAATGAACTCTTCTTATTGAAACTAATACTCATTTTATCATCATTTTCTTCCTCGAAATTTAGTGAAAAAAGCTTTTCTTTCATCACATTCTCTGCTGGCTCATAACCCAAGTTTAGCTCCTTGGTGGTCTCAGTTTCTGCTGCGATTTCACCAAAGGCATCTTCTGATCCATTTTCAGCAGCTATATCACTACCACTTTGAGCATAAGATTTGGCTAAATTATTACCAGCATTGTTAGAAGACCTTACTTTAGAATGAAGATCATCACTAGTTTCTGCTGCAATTTCCCCAAAAGCTTCTTCTGATCCACTTACAATTTCTAGCTTCCATTAAGAATCGTCAAAAACCTGCTAGAAAAATTTGCACTCAAGAAGCATAGAGAATAATTTAGACAACACAAAGAGTTTCAAAAAGTGGTTTGTCTCTTACCTGAAGAAAATTTGACAGCAAGTATCCATTATAAGTCAGCTCGTCGAGAATGATCTCCATTGCAGATGTCCTGCATCAAAATGGTTCACAAAAATGGATCATAAGTCAGCTTTCTTCTTTGATGCATCAAGGTCCATGATCTAAACACGAAACAGAAATGTGAGAGAAGAGAACTTCAAATATAGTAACTTTATACTCTGGTCATAACCAACAACTAACCATTACTAGAAGTTCCTTCATAGCAGAAAGCGTGCCCTTGTGCAATTCTGCACAATAAGCTTTAGAAAAAACAAATAAAACAACTTTTAAATTTGATTCCTTAAGCTCATTAACTCCTTTGTTCATGTTTTGAATTAGAGTATGAGTATGGGTGAAGAGGATTGGAAGCGACCGACATGGAATTGTGGAGAGATTTAGAGTATGGGTGAAGTGATTGTGCTGGGAAGCAAAGCGATCATGGGAAGAAGAAGAAGAAAATGATTGTAAATGATATCTTAAAAATTGAACGCTAACCAAAAGAGATAGAGAGAAACTTGAGTAAAAGTCTGTTCTTGGAAATAAATCTGCGGCAAAAAAGTGTCAACAAGTCTGCGGATAATAAGTCTGCGGCTACTAAAATGTTAGTCTAGTCAGAATTAAGTCTGTGGACACATGGTCAAACAAATCTACGTCCATGACAAATAAGTCTACGGCAAAAAATAAATCTGCTCTCGCTTAGGATAAATCTGCCATCGCTACGAGTCAATCTAGTAATTATCTTCTGCGTGAACAGTAGAATAAGTTTGCGGCAGATTTATAAATCTGTGGTGTCTGCCAAACAAATCGGCAGATCTATTTGGCAGCAGATTTATAAATCTCTGGTGTCTGCTAAACAAATCGGCATATCCATTTGGCGGCAGATTTACAGATCTGCCGCATATTTACAAGTCTGCGGTCAAGTACGAACAAATCGGTCGCAGATTTGTTATAAACAAATATGTGATTATTATGCAAACAAATCTGCCACATATTTGTTTTCGCAGATTTGTTTTCCTGGAGTGGCAAGACCGTAAATTTTTGCAGGTTTTTTGTTAATTAACTCGAACTTTTTCCTGCGGCGCCAAAATTCATTAATAGCATTTTCGTAATATTTTTATTCCTAATACTTTGAGTAAGCTAGGGTCATTTTGGGATTAAAAAAATTATTTGACAATTTAGTAAAGCTAAGATATTGTAGTTATAAACACGAATACTTAGGATATTCTAGTAATTCTTCCTATATTTTATGGTAAAAGGTTTGCCAAATTACCACATACTTATTTCTCGAATAAATTGTAATGAGACAGAAAATAATAATCGTACTATAAGAATTAAGAAAGTAGTTTTTTTTTGGGTCAACCAAAAAAAAAAAAAAAACTACATTCAGATCTAAAGCATGACTCGAAGAAGTATTCGACTAAACCAACTTATTTGGTTTCTTCTATGCTTACTAATCATTTTCTTTTGTCAACAGCTTCTATGCTTTCTGATTAGTCAACCCAATTCATGTAAGTTTAAATTTAAAAAGAATATTCATTATGGAGTCCGTGGAACGCGTAGATACATACACACATATATATATTATATGAAGTTATGAACATATCAATCTCACACATATCAAGCCACTAATTTGACAAAGATCGGCTAGTTGCATTATATATATATCGTCCGTGATTATTAATTTATTAGATTATGGATTTTCCAAATGTGTCCACAACACATCCAGCTCACGCCGCTTTGACTTTTTCAGTCAAACCACAAAAGGAGAACGTAGGAGATCGATCGTTACATAGTGTGTCCAAAGGAAGAAGATATGCATGTTACTGCGGTCAGTGGCGCAAACGCAGATCGCGACTCTTGTTGTAAAGGCAAAAGAAGACCGTTGGGGTTGAGTGTGTGCGTGTCACTGACATACTGATCATAGTTTTGGACGGTGAAAACTTTCTTACCTAAAGAATTAAAGAGCATCTCAGTTGCTGACGTGGCCGCCTTTGAATCCGACGCACGTGCATGGCTCAAGCAAAAGTGCTTATAAAGGCAGCAAACATAAGAGGAAAAAAGGCGTCAACAACGCTGCTCATTATTAGATTTTGAAAACCACGACATTTAATATCCTAAACTTTAATTTTGTCTACGTAAAGTTATGCGCAAGTACTCGAAATCCATATTAAATTTTTAGAACTCCAAATACTCCTACTAATTTCGTTGACATATATGATTATTCTACTTATAAATACATCATATCCAAGTGGCTCACAAAGTTCAATATATAGTCCTATGAGATTAATCCAAAAAGGGTAATTCATCATCGAAACAGTGTATTAAAGGTAAACATATAAGATATCGAATCACGGATTTAAATAGAAGGTAATCTTATACGAAATTTTGGAGTGCTATGAACAAGTATTTTAATTTGTTCGTTTCTAAATAGGGTATTTTAGTTCGTTTCTCGTATGTTTATGTTCATTGAAAAAAAAAAAGAGAATAAAATACTAATTGCATAGGAATGCACATAAAGGGGTCGAGTTCCCATAAGTTGATTCTCTCTGTCTTCGGGACTCATCAAACACAAAGTTCCGATATTTCCTGTAAACCCGTTTCCAACTAAATATTGGGTAATTTTATCCTAGTTATTTAAGAAATTGTAACTATAATTAAATTTCATATAATTACAACTTTTATTTATAGTAAAAGTGCAAATACCCCTTTTCACTTAATAATTTAGGTAACAAGCACTATATTATATGTTCATATATATGTATAGAATATTGATGCTTTAAGAGAGCTTTTGTAGCTGCTAAAATGGATTATAATATTCATGTAAGACCTTTACACATATGAGTCTGTGTAAGGGTCATATGTGTAGAGAGAGATGATTTTCAAAAGACAAACATAGAAAAAGAGAAGCTCTAATTAATCAAAGATATAATATAATGTGTATTTATAGATCAGATCACATCTTTCTGCTTCTTCTTCTTCGTCTACTCTTTCTCTTCTCAAACTCATTAGAACAGAAACTTGTACTATATATAGACCAGAAAACAGATCTGGGTTTTTGTTTTTGTCGATGTCTTCATACAGATCGAGAAGGGTTTCAAACAGGATCCGTGGCTTTTGAGTAGGTTAATTACTCGATCAGAAATTAAGGTATGTAACCTTTTGATAATCCTCACGTTGATGTCTCGATTAATTCGTTTTTCATGTTTAAAACGTATATACTCTATGGTGTTCATTGATTGAAATCTCCTTTTTAAGACAATTTTATAGGTAAATGGCGAAAAAATGTTGTGACTTGACCAAAACAAGAAATTGTTAAACAAAACTTAGATATGTCATAATAGTTAGGAGTTTTACAAAAATACATTTTACATTATCCGTTTAGTAGGCGTTTTAATTTAGAAGAAGTACGTAAGATATAATAATAATTTTCGGATTCAGATCCAAAAATTGCATGTTGTTGATAATAATGAAAATAAGAAAATTTCGTAGAATGCTAGTTGCGGTTATGATATAAAACAAAGTACAATTCTTCTATTTATATACCTAGTTAAACACATTTATTTTTAATTAGCTAAATATAGTTTTTCTTGTGTGAAAAAGCATAATGTGTACGCATAAGAGTGTCTCACCATAAATCAAAATGTGTTTTTTTCCTTTAACTACACTACACTGAATAGTGCACTTTCTTAAGTTTGTCCGGTATATAGTGGTTAATGTTGATTTTTGCATCAAGTTCTACTTCGACAAAACAAAATGATAATCTAAATAGACAAACTGTATTCGGTTCGTACACGTACAAGTTCTACTTCGGCTTTAGTTATGTACTTGTACCTTATACAAGTGAAAAAGGGACAATCGTACTTTTTGCCTTTAACTTACCTTTTTATATCGAAAGATAAATCATTTATTTTTCAAAGATCGTTTTGTATTTTCAAAATACCCTTTTTCCTGATAAATGCTATCACAGAAATCATTACAAATCTAATCATCTAAAAATCCTAGGGGGATCCTACTAGATTATTATTATAGACATTGTTTTCTTGTCACATTAATAACAATAATAATAATATATTTTTCTTTTGAATAATTTTTCTGTTTTGTTTTGTATTGTATTACTTGTAGCTTTGAAATGGGCCACGTAATTGGGCCATGCTAGGACCCGGCAACCCATGTGAGATATGATCTCCCGCACTATTATCCACGTTATCTCAGTAATATCTAATTATTTTTAACAATAAGACCGTCTTTTTATTTATTGCAAGTGTAGGGATATTAATTTTGAAATCAATAGCGACTATATATATATTAAAAAAGCTACCGTACCATAAGATTCTTACCATAAAGAGCCAAAAATATAATAAATTTATTACCAATCTCCAGATTACCACCTTTTATTATTTGTTCTCCACTAAAAAGAATATTATTTTTCCTTAGCCAACAAAAAGCTTCAGATTCATCTCCCACGCGCCCGTTCAACTCCTTTCATTTTACAACCTAACCAACAACTGGAGTTGGACCAAACCAATCTCAGTTTAAAACTAACTCGATATTAAACAGAATTGCAACGTTGAAATGTAATCTTTACCTCAACTGGTCACGATTTTTTTTGGCTAATTACTAGAATTCTCGTTGATGCTAAAAAAAAAACTACATATAGTTATCAGCATAAGTGAAGGCAGTGACTAATACGCGCCAAAGTGGGAGCGTGAGTAACGTTTGAATGCACCTGAAACTGTCTGGTCAATAAGTTAAAAGTGCATGGGAAAAATCTTCGTTGCTGTTTCCTATATCTCTCTCTTTTTACTATTTTTTCTCCAAGTACCAACATAGTTACACTCATATATGGACAAAAATCTGTATATGTGAAGAATGCTTATGGACACAATGAGTATCATGTATAATACTCCGTATAAGTTAGTGACCTTTATTTTATTTCTCTTTTTTTTCTGGCAGGTTTATAAATTTAAAATGGAGGATGAAAACCAAAAGCCGCATCGAGTTTCACGTAAAGACCAGAGTGGATCCCACTGGAGTCAAGGAGCCGATGAAGAGCCGAGAGCCAGATGCTCCGGGAAAAGGTGCCGGTCTTGGGCGGCGGCGGCGATCGCTGACTGCGTGGCGCTCTGCTGTTGTCCCTGCGCTGTCGTGAACCTCCTCACTCTCGCCTTCGTTAAGGTCCCGTGGATGATCGGGCGGAAATGTATCGGCCGTGGTGGCCGGAGTAAGAAGCGGAGGAAAAGAATCAACCGCGACGATCGTTTTCATCAGCACCACCACCACCGGAGGTCGGTAGAGATGGTAAGTGGTGGATGTTGCGGTGGCGGAGATGGAGAGTTCGATGACCACCGGTTTGTGGTGGAGAGAGATGGGAGTTTGACGAAGGAGGAAGACAAAACGGCGTCGTTAAAAGGAGATGAAGAGACGAGAATAAGTGCGAGAGTGGAAGCTGAGAGAGTTTGGTTGGAGTTGTATCAGTTTGGGCATCTTGGCTTTGGTAGAGTCTCCTTCACTGGAATTCATCAGTGATAAATAGATACATTCATTCATAACTAGGCGTATAATTTCCAAAACAAAATATATACATATGTTTTGTGAAATTCTTCAGTGCAGCAAATAAAATTCCACAATTACATTCTTACTCATAAGCTATTTCATTAAGAAAAAGAAAAGAAAAAAAATGTGCGAATGTTCGGTAAATGGTAACATACAGTGGAAATGGGCTCATTGGGCCCTTGTTGTAGGGCTTGCACAATGATTAGGATAAAAGGGTAATTTGGGAAAGTTTTTGTTAGCGTAGGGTAGCTGTCCCGTAACAGAAACGTTGCGCACTCTAGCATACATAAGACATTGTTAAGCTAAAGTACGCTTTTGCATACGTAGTGCGCGCATAGTTCTCTTCCCCATCTGATCTGAGACCAATTCCGAAACAGCGACTTCAATCATCAGAGAAGAGAGACGATTTGGTGAAAAATGGGGAGCGATCCGACTAAAGTGATGGTGGCCGTGAACGCTTCGACGATAAAAAACTACCCCCACCCTTCGATTAGCAGCAAAAGAGCTTTCGAATGGACTCTGGAGAAGATCGTCAGGTCCAACACTTGCGATTTCAAGATTCTCTTGCTCCATGTACAAGTCGTCGACGAAGACGGTTCTTCCTCTCCCCTCATTTCCTTTTATTTTGTCCTTGAATATGTATCTCTGTGGTAAATTATGATCGTTGATTTGGATGATCATGTCGTAAAGATCATCTCTTTCTCGCCTTTCGTTTTGCTTTGTGTTGCAATTTTGCTGTATTCTCTTTGATCTTACATTTAAGGGTATGGGTTGCTGTCGTCAGTAAATTACCATAATCTTGAGAATTCTTGTTTGTGTGATGAGAATATGGATGACACAGGAGGCAGTATATATATATATATATATATATATCTGATGCCTTGATTCTTTCGTGCTACTTTTTTTGTTCTGTTTCTCAACTTGAGTGAGAACTAAGTGATTTTGCTAAGTTTCTCGTGGTCTTTATAGCTTGTTCTGTTTGTGAATTGGAAACCAGGTTTTGATGACGTAGACAGCATTTATGCTTCCCCTGATGATTTCCGAAACATGAGAGAATCTAACAAGGCTAAAGGTCTTCACCTTCTCGAGTTTTTCGTTAAAAAATGTCATGAGATTGGGGTAAAACACTCTTTTTTAGCTCATCAAGTTATCCTCCTCTGTCTATTAGTTTCTTCCTTTTGTGTCTCCTAAGAACTACTGTAATCTTGTGATGTTCATGATAAATGCTACTTGTGCAAAACTTGTAGGTTGGTTGCGAGGCCTGGATTAAGAAAGGTGATCCCAAGGATGTAATTTGCCAAGAAGTGAGCCGAGTCCGACCAGATTTTCTGGTTGTGGGAAGTCGTGGTCTTGGCCGGTTTCAAAAGTGCGTAAAAATACTCACACTCCTACATGATTTATTTCTTCATACCCGTATATATCAACTAGTTATTAGACTGAATGATGAAAATACCAATCAGACTTTAACTGCTGTAAAGGATTACAGCTAGATAAGATTTTCGACAGGAACAGAGCCCAACAAGGGAATTGTCATTCTAAGTTATACAAGCATTGAGCTAGGCATAGCTTGAAATAATAGACTCTTAAGTTACTACTACTAGTAGACTACTAGTGTTGTTATTTGAAACATGATGTGTTTTGTGATAATATGTCTGGAGTCTTATGGGTTTGGTCTTCTTCACTCTCTTGCATTGCAGGGTCTTTGTGGGGACTGTGAGCGCGTTCTGTGTGAAACATGCGGAATGTCCAGTTATGACGATCAAACGCAACGCCGATGAAACTCCCAGTGATGCAGCTGATGACTAAAAAACAACAACGACCCTTCTTTGATTTATTACAGAGAGTGCTTTTGTGTGTACAAAAATCCAAATTCATACCCTTACATATTTTTGTATTGTGTATGTATGTGTGCGGTCTGCTACTTTTTGGAATTGGTTTTCATACTGAACCAACTGCTATATATTTGATTTCTATTTAATATTTCATATATACCGTAAAAATTGGAAAAAATAAAATAAAATCTAAACATAAAAAAGAACTCGAATTTGAAACAAAAGAAAGAGTAGTATATATTCTTTAACGAACAGAGGTAACTCACACACCGCCTTCATATGTTTTATATGTAAATTAATTGCAACAACATTTCAGCAATAGAACAACACCAAAGAACGTACCATACAAAAAAAAATTCAGCTCGGGGATATAAATGTAGGACTATCTTAAATCACATGGTGGTCACCGTTGAGCAAGTGGACGGACCACAGATCTTCAACGTTCCAGTAATTCTCGTTTGACTGTTCTATCATATTAAACGTTGTCTTCGCCGGAGAGAAGCTCTCAGCCATGTCGATGGCTTTGCTGGAGCTGCCTTGGTCTGTCGTCGTCATCCCCGAGCTCTGTGAGTTTCCCGAACAATGATGATTCATCATATTCTCGGACGACACTTTCATGCGTCTCTGAATCTTTGTCCTCCAATAGTTCTTTATCTCGTTGTCCGTTCTTCCCGGGAGATGCTTCGCAATCTTCGACCACCTATACATAATATTATTCAACACCATAAATTAGTTTTCTAATTCATATTACGTACGTACGCACGCATGTACATGTAGTCATGAAACTATGTAAGACCTGTTTCCAAGCTTAGCATGAAGCTGAATGATCAAAAGTTGTTCTTCTGCGGTTATGTTCCCTCGCCGCACATCTGGTCGGAGATAGTTCAGCCACCGGAGCCGACAGCTTTTTCCGGTACGTTTTAGACCTTATTACATGAAAACAAAATTATATACATGCATATATAACATCATCAAAAATATAACACGTGAGTGTTTATGACTTGAATGTGCAAATATACCAGAGGCTTTGGCGACAGAGTTCCAAAGACCTTCACCATGATTAAGAATGTAATTAAAGAGGATGAAGTCTTCTTCCATAGTCCATGGCCCTTTCCTCACTGTTCCTTCTTCTTCTTCTTTCTGTGATGTTATCGTCGCTTTCCCTCTCCCTTTCTTCTTCATCGTCTCCATCTTCTTTCTTTTGTGTTATAACTTTGTCAATGCAATCAAGAGAGAGAGAACAGAGAAGAGAGAGAGAGATACTCGAGGCGGGAAGATGATCAATTCTTTTATATAGCGTTGTGACTTGTGACTATACTCCAATTGGTAGTGCAAAGCAGTTTTTTTCAGTGGTAACTATATATATACATAATCAATGAAATATGTCATATTTGACTACGAAACTTAATCATAACTCTTAAATAATAAATTAATAATCAAATGAGAATTTGGCGTCCACACAAATTGTAAACAGTGAGAAGAAAGAAAGTACAATATTAAATCAAAGCAAATCTTGACAGAAACATTACACAGATCGTTTATGTAAATAACGACTACTTCCTAACCCTCTATATCTAATATATCTAATATACTAGTCAATGTTTATTTAGTAAACAAAATCAATGATATTCTTTTCGTTTGAAACTGAAATTGGTGTTTTTTCATACTTGCTATATTTTACCGCATCTAAATTACACTTTCACAAATGTATTTTGGTCAACGCATTTTTTTTTAATTGTGTATGATTTCAATATAACATGTCAATTATACTAAGAAAATATAAAATGGGAGTCAAATGGCACTGGCCACCTCTGAAAACTCATAAAATTAAGTTGCATGTTCGGAGTTTGAACCATGCTCCCTACGGTATTAAGTAGGCTTGTCAATTTTGACCCGCTGCAGGGCAGGTTCGAACTCACCAAAATGAAACCACTTTCTTGCGGGTTTCGCGGAACGGATTGAGAAATTTTGCGGGTTAACGGGTTGAACCCCGCGGATCACCGCATAAGTTTTTTTTAGGCCCATTTAATTAAAAAAAGTTCAAAACATAAAAATCTCATATAAATTTTGCGGGTTTGCGGGTTTATGCGGGTTTACGCGGGTTTTTCGGGGGTTTGCGGGGTTTTCACTCATTTTTGGTTTTGGTGAGTCACCCGCGGGACGGGTGCGGATTTGTTGAAAAAAACCCGACACTTATGCGGGGCGTTCGGGTTAGTAACATATTGTCAAAACCCGCGGGTTGGCTGATTGCGGGTTGGTCCGCTTGACAGAACTAGTATTAAGAGATTATTAAAATGTTGATAAAAAAAACTAAATAAATAGTAGAGAAAGAAAATAAAATGAAAGTTGTAATAGCATTTGCTTTTGGGCAATTAATTGAGAAGGTTTGGTCTAATTCATATGGCCAAATTTAGTAAGTGAGGTTTTTTTGTGGCTGAAAATCTAAATGATGTGTCAGCTTACAATTCAACTAAATATTTGTAAGATACTACTAGTAATGTAACCAGATACTTTGCTTGTATTTTCCAAGACATATATTAAAAACAATAAAACTGAATTGAAGTTTATTTAAAACTAAATAGTAGTCGTTCTTAATATAATTCGTAAGAAAAATCCTTGAACTATCATTCCATATATACAATTATTTTACGGTGTAAGTTGTTGTTTTGGTGGATGATTAATTTATTCAGGATAAAAGGGTTACCTCGTAATGACCAATGATAATTAATATTGATAGTGGAAAATAAACCATGTGTGAACATGTACTGACCTTTGATTTTAGATTTTAGGAGTTCATGATTCGTTTAGTTGTAAAAGGAAAATTAATTTATAACCACAAAAAACTAGAGTCTATTTGGAGACTAATAGGCTGTCATCAATTATATTATCATCAAAGTACACAAGACACACACTTTCCTCTAAGCCATAGACTCACCGAACTTCTATTTCCAAAGTTTTTTTTTGTGTGGAAAAAAACCGAACTAGAATTATAAACGTCATTTTTGAAAATGATGAATACACATACAGTAATTCTTTTAAAGATAACATTACAGACGATTTTTAGATATTTAGGACACAGATCATCAAAATTATGTTGTGTAAAACAATATAATCATTAATTAAGGGTGTTTAATCCCATTTTCAGTTTAGGATATTGGGATTTTTGATTTATGAATAATAGTATCAAAAGAAAAACCCAATTCAATATATATGGGTTGGCCTGATTTCGGTTTTTTTTTTCAAATATATTCAAAGAAATTTATGCTTTAGATAGTTAATTTTTTTTTGGTTCGGTCTGGATTAAGATATTCGGATATATCTTAGCATCAACAATATTCACATTAACAACGGTAATAAAATTACATAATGACAAACCAGTAAAGTGGGTTCGTTTGAAAATGGTTATAGCCAACGCAACAATCTTGCCGAAGATAACCGAGTTTCTAGAGATTATTCCGCCAAGCAGCACAAATCAGGAGATGAGGAATTTGAAGTCTCATCATTTTGGAGCTAAGACCTAACAAATCTTCTTTGAAAGGACTTCTTACACGAGTGGCTTTCATAATGATAATGATTCAAAGCTGTATTTTGCAGATTCTCGTAAGGTATTATTATTGCAAGAATATTTTGATTTAAGTTTGGCAAGTCAGAAGTATGTTTCTAGTTAAAGCAAACTACACTAAACCAAATCGAACCATACTAAACCGAGACCACAACGTCACTTTGTTTTAATATTTAAATGCTAGAGAATCCCATAATATTAGGTAAAAGTTACTCCTATCGAATAAAACATTCTTACCAATCTCTGAGTTGCATAATAAATAGATGAAATACAAACTATAAGATATCAATTGTAGTTTTGGACGTAAATTTTCCAATGGGAGTGTCTTGGTCTTGATTTTTCAAATTCTTCACCGGCCAAAAAATATATATATATATAATGTCAAAGTAAAAAGGGATAATCTCCATTAACACAATTCTTCTGTCACCTGGCTTTACCAGGCTTGTTTCTCCCTTTTTATCTGTGTTTCATCAGGGACTCGTGGAAGCTGCGAGGAGGCGATCCGGTGGAAGATGGTGGTGGAGCTCTGTTGAATCTCTCAGGGCTACGACTCCTTTCACGCTCTCTTCCCCATCCGTTGCTGCTTCTGCTTCCCATCGAAAATTCATACAATCTCAAGTCACAAGCACATACAACAAATAAATATTAAAAGAAGAGGTCGTTATGTTAATTTACCTGTCACGCGAACCAAATCCACCTCTGCCACCATAACCAGAGTCGCCACCTCTGCCACCATAACCAGAGTCGCCACCTCGACCACGGCCTCCGGAAGGAGGACCCCAGCGACTGTATTTATTCATTCCACCACCACCACGTGTAGCCATTTCACGGATCTGAGGAGGAACTTGCTGGTTTGCTCCTTCCAAGATCTTGATCAGATCCGAAGCATGTTTTGAATCTTGATCACCAAAGAATGTGAATGCCTGACCAGTCGCTCCAGCTCTTCCTGTTCTTCCGATTCTATGAACATAGTCTTCCACTCCATTGGGGAAATCATAGTTTACGACCGCCCTGTTATCTCAGATTGTGTTAACTAATATAATCATCAAGTAACAATTTCATGATTTGTTTTTAAGAATTGAGATTTGGATTATATTAATACCTGATGTCCTTAACGTCCAGTCCACGAGCAGCAACATCGGTTGCAACAAGAACCGGAGTCCTGCCACTGCGGAATTGATTAAGAACATTGTCTCTCTCAGGCTGGGACTTGTCTCCATGTATAGCAGCAGCTCCAAATTGGCGGGTTAGATTGCGTGTTAGTTGATCACACATCCTTTTGGTCGAGCAGAATATTATCACCTTTGAGCCTGGTTCCTGAGACCGCAAGATCTGCTCTAACCTCCTCTGTTTCTCCATTGGTGCTACCACTTCAATATGCTGTGTCCAAAAAAGCACAACAATCAGATTGATTTTCCTGAAACGGTCAGCAGAATCAATAGAATAAGGTCAAGCCAAACCTGTGTTATTGACTTGTTAGCCACAAGCTCGTCAACGTTGCCAATGTTGACTTGAGCAGGGTTAACAAGTAAGTCAGCTGCAATCTTCCTAACTCCCTTTGGCCATGTGGCTGTGTACATAAGGGTTTGACGCTTAGTGGGAATTTCTTTCACGATCTTCCTTATCTGTGGTTCAAAACCCATGTCCAGCATTCTATCTGCCTCATCTAGCACAAGGTAAGATATTTGACGCAGACTAATTCTCCTCATTTCAAGGATATCATTCAATCTCCCAGGAGTTGCAACCACAATATCTGCTCCTCTTTCTAAATCCCTCAACTGAGGGCCCTTTGGCGCACCACCATACAAACACTGAAACAAAGATAACAAGTCCACACATTTAGTATCCATTAGACAGATAATACACCAGCAGCATGTCAAAACTTTACAAGTTCAGAAACTTCTACTTACGGTACACGAAATTCTTGATGACCTCCCAAATTTAACAGCTTCTTCTTGGATTTGTGTGGCCAGCTCCCTCGTTGGAGACAATACCAAGATTGTTGGGCCCATTCGCGAATCATTTCGGATGCGTTGAAGATGCATAAATCCAGGGATCAAGTAACCCAAAGTTTTTCCCGAGCCAGTTTTAGCAATGGCTACTATGTCCCTACCTTGCATCGCAATTGGCCATGACTGAGCTTGAATTGGAGTTGGAGCAGAGAAACCTGCACTGAGTACCTAAGAAAGCAGAAAACCAGGCTGTCCTATGAGAAGAGGAACACCAAGGTTCTTTTGGGCTTAGGGAGTGGTGGCTCATGTCAGAAGAAGCACCATCCCCCATTTGCAGGCGGCAAAAGATTACTGATGAAACCTGCAGCAGGAGGACGCCTCTTCTTCTGTCTGGACCCGGTGGTGAAATGAATCATCACACCATTAACAGGCCCTGCCACGAGCTTGGATGATTTGGGAAGCCCTTTCCAAAAAATTTGGTCCACCATATAGGGTACTCCAAATAATTTGCAAGGACCTCAAAGAGGTGGCACAGTGTACGACATTAGCTCCTCCCAGGAGCAAACATCGCACCTGGGGAAAAAAAGAGAGAAAAGGGTGCATATGGCATAAAACTTTTGACTAAATGTTAAACCTAAGTCTTTTAGCTTGGTGACAAAATAAGTCTACTATTAGGAAAACCAAGCTAGGTTCATAAATCAGACCCCAGCATAAAACTTAATATAGATTCCACTTATTGGTAGAACAGTTATAGCGGAAACAAAGGTTTGAGGGTTCCTAAGCCTTTTCAATTTACTATGACAATAAATTCATACCTCCCGCAGAAGCTCAGGAGGAAAGCCAGTAGCTTCAAAGGACATTAGAGGTGGTGGTACTTGGCCCCCCTGAAGACAAGGGCAAAGAGACATCAGTAACTAGAGGAAATAAAAAGTTTAAGCAAAATAGGCTGTCTTAAAGTGAATACTGCTCGAGAGGAACACATTGAAATTAAAAAACAAAAGATTACATAAAAAGTAAAAACTGAAAAGTTGTTCAACTTGGTAGGGAATACCACATAAGAAAGGAGCACAGGGGTCTACCAAAAACATGAAATCAAAACGACGGTTGTTCAAGGAAGCTTTTGGATACTTACACTGACAGTAATTTCATGACGGCGGGAGTAGGCCTCAGGGGACAGTTCACTTCTTGGAGCTGATGAAGGAGGAGGACCTCTGGCAGATGTTGCACCATATGCAGAATTCCCAACTCCGTTAGCAGCACCATTCGAATAAGGTGGTCCACTCCTGCCACCCTATAGTAAATTGAGAAAATTGAAAATGAGCAAACGAACAAGAGGAATAATATGACAAAATTTCATTTGTTTAGCAACCAGTAGCAAATAATGCTAGAGAAAGGGTATAATAATTATAAACAAAACCAAAAAAACAAGTATAAACAGCAGACAAATGGTGAGTACCTCACTAAACCTGGAGGCAGAGTCAATCTTAGGCCCACCTTCACTGGCTCTAGTATACTTATCATCATCCTTGCGAGGAACATAACCACCATTTGGTACGGAAGAAGTTTGTTGAACCTGAACGGAAGAGCTTACAGAGACATGAGAGGCAGTAGGTCTCTCATACTGAGTAACATTGGTCTCTGGATTCCAAAAGTACAAGTAGCCAGTTCTATCATCGACAAGGCCTTTCCAAGGTTTGGGAAGAGAATGATCCTCAGGTGCATAACGGACAGCAGAAGGAGCAGGAGCAGTAGCGGTAGCAGCCATAGCAACAAAACAACCAAAAAGAGTTTTCTGCAAATGAAACATGTCAAAGAGATAATAGATTCAATAAGTTAAATCCTCAAAAGCAGCCAAAGTAACAAGACAACCAGAGGTCTATAAATCATTCCAACAACAAAACTAATACTAAAAAAGGTTCAAGAGATTATCTTCAATTTCCAAGTAATTAAACCATTAAGCACAGATCTAGACTACAAATCGAAAAGAAGAAAAAAAAAAACCTAACACGTAATAATATAATATCCAGAAGAATCGATCATCAGACATGAGAATAAAACACGACCAAACCGACATAAACTAAAAATTAAAAGAGAAAGCTCAAATACCAAATTCCAGATCCCAGGAGGGAATCAAATCAGCGAGAAATTTATAAAGATAAAAGAAACGCGTACCTGATCTTCAAGTGTTGCCGATAGAGGAATTGAATGTGGAAAAGGAAGCAGCAGATTTAGATTAAAAATCTTCTGAAATCGAGAGATTTGAGATACCTTTTTTTCTCCCTTATTAATCTACGCCACAAGAAGGAAGCGTAGAGCAAAGAGAGAGAAAAAAAAGACCCAAAAGAGGAGGAAGGATGGAATACGTCGTCCCGTTATTAGGTTTATAAAACCATCCCACCCACCACTCTCAACATAAATATCTCTGTACCTAAACGAGCCGCCTCCTTCTCTTTTGGGCCTTCTGAGGGCTCATTACTTTTATTCCAAGCCCATTGACTCATCAAAAGGACATAAACATTTCCAAGTCTGGCTTCTTTCTTTAATGATTAGTGAAATTCACTAACTCATGCTGTATGGTGTAAAACTACATATGATTGAACCAAAAAAAAAAATATCAAATATTTTTTCAGTAAACTCATCCCACAGATTCTACAATATCAAATATATTAAACTAATAAGAGATTCTACAATTTTTTATATACAGACAAATTCAACAGTTTTTGGATTTGGTTTTACTTTTGACTCTTTTGGCTCTGCTGTACAAGTAAACTCCAGCTAGTGCAGTCGCCGTACCTGTTTAAGAGATTATTGAAATAAAACCTCTTCCTTCATTCAACAATATGATGTGTACAATATGGTCTTATTGTTGTTGTTGTTACCTATAGAATTAAGAGGTGAAACTGGAGTTTTGAAGAAAATAATGGATGATGTAATAACCACAACACGCTTCACGCAGTTCCCTACGGAGTGTGTGACAGGAGACACCATCTCCAAGATCATATACGATACCTAATTCCGGATTGTAAAATTGAGACACAGTTAATGCTGATTTGTAACCAAACACTAACCGTATTAACAAAACCTTAACCGATCAGTACAATTTTTTGAAACCCAACGATGCAGACCAACCTGTTGGTAGCTATGCAAACAAACACCAGCAAGAAGAGACATGATGCAAAACTCTTTTACAGACATACCCTGGCTTGTCTGTCAAGCAAACAACCACAAACATATCTCATGAGTTCTTTATCTGTTTTTTCTTTTGGAGACCTAGCTATATCAGTTTGTGTGTTTTACTTACAGCTATTTGTAACTGCGAAGGAGTAAGCTTAAACCCATCCATGATTATTGCTACAGGGACCAGTAAGATAAAGGAGATAATGGTTATTACAGAGAAAAGGTTGATATTGTCCAAAGCTTCCTGTTTCAACAGAAACATTGGTAGATGTCGATTACTAGTTTCTTGAAAGGATAACTTATTCAGATTCTTTTTTAACCTCTCCAACCATGAATTTTTTACTGAGAACATTGCGTGATTGGTTCGTTACATTAGATGCCATTGCACTGCAGAAACCAATCCTGGTTCATCCGAAAAACATCAATCAAATCAATAAAAAGTTCATCAAGAAGATTACTTGTTGTTTGTTGTTTTTCATACCAATTGAAAGAAGCTTCTGTAAAAGATGCTAAAGAGACTCCAGCGACAATTGGTAGCAACGAACAAACAATCCACAGACTCGGCCACTGGCATCAATCAAATAATTTTCAAGAATACGTCTGAATATATAACTCTCCTGTGTAATCTAAGGTGTCTCTGGTTGAAAAAGAATTGAAAAAAAAAAAAAAAAAAAAAACTTTTTGAATCTCTGATTATAGATTAAGTCTTAAGACGAGTGTGTCTCTGTTTTGCATACCTCACCGAGCAAAAGAACAGAGAACAAGACGGTGAAGAAAGGCTCCATTGCCTTGATTGTGTGTGTGAAAGAGACATTTACTCTTCCCAAGCTCACGTTTGTTAACAAGTTTCCTAACGTGTGAGCTGCTGCTAGTTGTACGATCGCAGTAAACTGAAGATAATTTGACCAAAAATTTCGAAATCAGAGGGTTACAGTTGAATCTCCCTGTTTGATGGAACCAATATTGATTTACCTGAGAATGAGCAAATTTGGGGAGTGGATGGAGTTTAAGGAGCCACATAATTGCGATCATCAAGGTTCCACACCCTAATTGAAATGCTGTTACAGTCGCTGGATATGGATAAACCCTAAGTACCTGGATGAACGAGTTTCATACTTGTTTAATAGGTTCGAGTCATTCACGGTATGTATTGAAATCGTTTTTTTTTGGATTTAATGAAGCAAAGAAGGAACCTGTTTGTTGAAGATGTTGTAGTAGATATTGAGAAGGTACCAAACTCCGAACATGCCTCCTAGCTTCAACCCTTTTACCAAACTTCCGGATTTCGAATCTCCTCCTTCCACATTCTCCGGAGCTGTAGCTGACTTGAGCTTGAAGCCATTAAATCTAAGGTTCGGTCTCCAAGGATAAGAGTTAGAAGATGAAAAAGCTCTGCTTCTCCTGCTCAACGCTGATTCAAGAGTAGACTTGGCAACGAACAATGGAAATGGAAGTCTCGGATATGGGGTTACAAATGTAAGAGGAAACATAATATCCTTTTCTTCTGTATTTGAAGAACTGTGAATCAGATGCTCCAAGATCTATTACATAAATCCTTCTATGGCATTTGTTGGGTTTTGACAAGTTACAGACAATTCCTAACTTTCTTTTTGCTTCTTCTTCTATTGGTAAAGAGTAATATGTTTAATGAATGGAACTACTACTCTGTCTCCTCGTTTTCATGTAAGAAGAAACAAGTTTGTTTTGTTGTTGGATTTTATGCAAACTAATTATTATTATTATTATTTACAAGAGTTGTCGTCCTTATGTTGTGACTTTTCTCTCGTTCTACTCTTTGCTCGTAACTCGATAAACTCCAGAATTTTATTTAAACATTGAATCGATAAAGTCCAGAATTTAATTTAAACATTGGCTAGTTTGATGAATATTTTTATTAAATTTTCCCAAGGAGAGCCACGATAATATCTAATAATAAAACGGTAATATCGGGCATCTTTCTACTTCATCCCATATGTGTTTTTATGTAAATCATGGTTTGGAAATGATTTGACATTCATTAACAAACGGGCCGTGGTTTTCATCGTTTCAAATCAAGATTTTGTATCGCTAAAATATAACATTTCCTTGAAAGTTTACGTACGAACAGGACCAGAATTAATTGGGTTTTGATTGTATTTAGAAATGTCAGGGGAAAATGTGTGGATGATAAGATATCAAAGGGGGTTTTATAAACATGTGGATGTTGTATTGTATCCACCTGAGTGGTGTGGTGCCCATCAATTTAGAGTCCACCCTTTTTTCTTTTGTTTGCCGTGTTATTTCGTAAACAATATGGTCACAGAGAGGGCCCAGACCCTTCTAGGCCAATCAGAAGTTATGTTGACATGATGTGTTACTACTACAACTTATACAACAACAATTCACAAAGCAACTTTGTGACATCATAAAAAAAAAAAAATTAAATCAATGAAGAGGTTTTATTATAGATACAAAGAATTAGCCCTGGGAATAAAAACCGAAACCGAAAAACCGAAAAACCGAATGGAACCGAACCGAAATATGGAATTCGGTTCGGTTTTGGTTTCTGTTTAGTAGTCTAACGGTTCCAAATTTGATAATCGATCTGGTTTTTGGTTATTAACCGAACCGAACCGAAAAATCTGGGTATTTTCAGATATTTTGGATATTTTCAGATATTTTTGGATATTTTTGAGTATTTTTTGGTTATTTCCGGTATTTCTAATTCCAAAATCCAAACCGAACCGTTCCAAATGGTTACTATTTTCAAAAATCGAAAACCCAAAAACGAAAGTGATAGAAAGAATCGAGCTAGTTACAAAAACAATCCAGAGTATTTCGATGAATAGTAGTCAGTTTATGGATAAACAGATAATGGATCTGTCCTCTTCATCTCTTCTAGCTTCCACTGATTTCGTCGATCTCATGAACGATGATGACCAGAAGCATCGGGTCGGCGATGGTGGATTGGAGTCGAACAAGGAAGATATCGTTCCTAGCTATGATTTCCAGCCCATTCGTCCTCCTTGTACTGAGGCTAGGGTTAATTGGTTCGCCTCTGATTTTAAACCCATTTCCACCTCGCCTACCAAGGTACTCGGATCTTCCTCTTATATTTACTTGTTTGCATACATGATTCTATCTCCAAATTTAATTGTTACTTGAAAGCACTGGCTGCTTCTTTGTGTAGCCTCTTTATATACAAATCCAGTCTCCTCATGCCCTGCCTCGTCTAAATTTTGTGTGCTTTCTCTTTCAAATTGAGTTTGAATACCTTTTTTTTAAGGTATACTTCTGTCTGTCTCTTTATTATCTTCCTTATATTGATTGTTTTTATGCTCTCTGGGCTGGCAGCGTTTTGGATCTCTCGACTCTATTGAACCTTCAAAGTTGGTTCCTGACAAGGGTCACAATGTGTCTACCACGACCATTATATCTGAGATTGATAGGACAATGAAGAAGCATGCAGATACCTTGCTTCATGTTATGGAAGGTGTAAGTGCACGTCTAACTCTGCTTGAGACCAGAACCCTAAATCTCGAAAACCTGGTGGATGATCTCAAAGTCTCTGTTGACAACGCTCACGGCAGCACTGATGGGAAAATCAGACAGCTTAAAAATATCCTTGTAGAGGTAACTTTTTTGCAGAATGCTTCTCGATCTGAAATTACAACATTCAGATGCTCATATCTAGATTTTAGATTTTAGACATTTTCTACCTTTCGGATGATGCAATTGGTATAAAATCCTTGCGTATTCTTGTAGCATACATTTATACCCTTTCCTGGCTACTATTGATCTTTCTTATACAGAATTTTTCCCCTATATTTATTTAAGCCCATTTAGGAAGACATCTTTCTCTGAGTCGAGCTTATAATACGTTTTTGTTGATGCTTCGGTACCTTCTTTATGTGAATTGCGTGCAGGTGCAGAGTGGTGTGCAACTATTGAAGGATAAACAAGAAGTTGTCGAAGCTCAGCTTCAGCTTTCAAAGCATCAGGTATCCAAAGTAGACCAGCACACCAAAACACACTCTTTACATGTTGATCCCAATGCTCAATCGCCTGCACCAGTCCCTATGCAGCAGTTTCCTCTCACTTCTTTCCCACAACCACCATCTTCCGCTGCTGCTCCTTCCCAGCCACCTTCCTCGCAACTACTAGCTCAGCTACCTACACATTTTTCTCCTCAACAAGAGCCGTATTGCCCTCCGCCTAGTCATTCCCAACCACCACCCCCAAACCAGCCTCCTTACCAAGCTCCTCAAACCCCAACGTTGCATCAACCACCTTGCCAGTCACCGCCTCAGCAGCCACAGTACCCTCAACAGCCACCACCATCATTAGGCTACAACCTCGAGGAACAACCGCCATACCCGGTGCAGTCTTACCTGCCAAACCCTCCTCGTCAGCAGCCACCTGCTGGTTCTGCACCTTCTCAGCAGTTCTACAACCCTCCCCAACCACAACCATCAATGTACGATGGAGCAGGTGGTAGATCTAATTCAGGTTTTCCTTCCGGCTACTCGTCTGAATCTTACCCATACACTGGTTCACCAGTGGCATCAGCGAAACCGCCAAATATAAGTAGCAGTGGAACTGGTTACCCACAGCTCTCAAATTCACGTCCATTGCCACACGCTTTGCCAATGGCTTCAGCCATCAGCAGCGGTGGCGGTTCTAGTTCCCCGAGATCAGAAAGCAGAGTCCCAATCGATGATGTAATCGACAGGGTGACAACTATGGGATTTCCAAGGGACCAAGTGAGAGCAACAGTAAGAAAACTGACTGAAAACGGCCAAGCTGTTGACCTCAACGTGGTTCTGGATAAGTTGATGAACGGAGGAGGAGCTCCACCTGGAGGTTGGTCTGGTGGTCGGTAGCCATCGGCTTAGCTGACTCTGTACAGAACTATATATCAATTATCGATTTTAGGATCACCTTTGTGACCACGTTGACCAAAAAAAAAAAAAAAAAGGATCACCTTTGTGACCAAATATCGATTTCATCGGTGTTGTAAGAGCTTGTAACCGATTGTGACTTCATATGATTTCAGTTTGATGCGTAAGTCGAGAGAATGTCCGTTTGAAGCTTGAAAGCTTGAGATGATGTTTATCGTAGTTCTTTTCTTGTATTTGACCATTTGTAAATGAGCTACCGATCAAATCTATTACCGATGGAAGGAAGAAAGTACGCATCAATAAACAAAGAACTGATACACTATAGAAGCAAAACGTCTCCAACATTATTGTTACAGGAAAAAAGGATAACTAAACTCAAAGAAGCTTACAAGCAAATACAAACACTCAAAACACAAACATCAAGAACTAACAGTAGATCCTTTTATTCACCATGGTTCACTCAATACACACGCTTTATGTAGATGCCACTCGGACCTCGTGAGTCTTGGTGTCTCGGACATTATGGCCCTTGGTGGTGTCTCGGTCTCGAACATCAAAAGTCTTGGTCTCTCGGACATCATGAGCTTTGTCTTCTATGGTTTGTCCAGCATCTTTAGTCCTCTGTCCCACGTACTCAGCCATGTCAGCCAAGCGCTGCTTTGCTTCCTCAAGCTCCTCCGGAATATGCTCTCCAGCCCGGCGGATGTAGTTGAGTACCCACGACATCGATGATAGTCCAGTGAGACCTATGGCCCCTGACGCCAAGAATCCGGTCATAGCAAGACCGATCACAAAGGCTGCTGGTACGATTACCGGACTGAAGATGAGAAACAACGGGAATGCTAGCATTAGTCCGATAACCGAACCGGCTAATGTCAAACCAGCTATAGTCAGCAGCGTCCCTCCAACAGGTACACCGACAAACACGGCTAGCACCTGCATGCACGTGCGTCACGTGAAAACCACATACATATGCATAGCTGAGATTAGGAGGAGGAATGTAAAAAGGACCTGAGTGGAAGAAGGGCCACTCTGGGGATAAAGGACTTTGATGCCTCCTTCGTGCTGGCGTTGAGGGTGTACTTGAAGCTGGTGCGAATGTGTGCGAACGTCCGCCATTAATCCTCCACGTTCAAGCTTAAGTAGAGAGCTTTTGAAGAAGAGAGTGTTAACTTAATCGATTGCTTCAGCCTTTAAGGCTTGGGAAATGAGATCGGTTTTGAGCGACATTGTGTGTGAACATGACACGTAACAGAGTGACGTGGCATCTGAGAAGCTTGCATGAGTAACAAGTTTTCGTTTCCTCATTTTATTTAACTTTCATTGCGAATCCGATGATACCAATGAGATGGACAAAGAAGACTACCTTAGTGTCAGGTGGTGGAGCCATTATACATGAAAAGTCTGTTCTACCCTTATAATCATAGTTGAACAACAAGATCATCGAACTCTCTTTGAATCTCCTCAAAATTTTCTGAATTGACTTAACAAGCATGCGGCCTTGCTCGAGAATGATCACCAGATTCGATTTACAGCTTCAATGGAACAATGAGGATTCCATAAGAAGAGTTTTCAGCCATGGAAATAATACTTGGTGTATTTCTTCTATTAAAGGGATTCCTCTGTTTAGGTATGGTTTCAAAAGCAAACAGTCAAAGATTGAGATTGTTGAATAGAATATGCAGAAGACTGATCAAGATCTTATCTGCAAAACTCAGTACATACCTGTGATTGAATTCAAGATCATGTATCGTTCACCAGAAAGAGATCCGTCTTAGGCTTAAATCTCCACACTCTTATTGCTCTTGATCCCTCTAATGTGAGAATGTGGTTACTTGGGTAAGATCTTGGCTTCAAGTTTATGGATACACTGAATCACATGCTGTCTCCCTCATTCAAAGTACACAGAATTTTCCAAGTCTGCTTTCATATGCAAATCCAGCTCTTTGAGCATTCCATAAACCGGCTCTTTCTCAGGATGCAAATCATCATCCGCCACAAATCTATGTACCTTTCTTGTAATCTCAATCAAACTCTCCGCCAGTCCTTTCTTAATTCCTCTCTGCTTCACTGAATTTCTCAACTTTTCCACATTCTCCCATTCTCCCTTAACCCCATACATATTCGACATTAACATGTAATAACCAGCATGATTAGATTCCAATTCAAAAAGCTTCTTTGCAACAGTTTCTGCCATCTCGTTATTCTGATGAATCCTACACGCGCCTAAAAGAGTACCCAAGATTTGAGGTGTTGGTAAAAAAGGCATCCGCTTTGTGATTTCAATGGCGGTATCTAGTTCTCCCACACGACCAAGAAGATCAACCAATACAGCATAGTGATCTAAGTTGGGAACAAATCTATAGTCATTCACCATCAACTCAAATATTCTCAACCCCTCGTGAATCAAACCTGCGTGACTACAAGCAGATAAGATTGAAAGAAATGTCACTTCGTTTGGCTCAACTTCTGAGCTGTTGACCATGTGACTAAATGTCTCCAGCGCTTTAAAGCCTTTCCCATGAATTCCATAACCAGTGATCAAAGAGGTCCAAACCACAGTGTCCTTTAAAGTAATCTCATTGAATACTTTAGAAGCACTGCCTAGACTGCCACATCTAGAGTAAAGCTCTACAAGAGACGCTCCGATGAATGGGTTACTGTCAAATCCAAATTTAATCACATAACTATGAAAGCATTCAGCTTGTTCGAGAAAACCCAACTCCGAACATGACCCGAGAACCTTGACCATAAGAATAGCATCAGGCCTGGTATTATTTTCCAGCAACATCACGGAGAACTCCTCAATTGATCTGTGAGCCAATCCATTTAATGTAAAGCCACTTATCAAAGCAACCCAAGAGATCACATCTTTCCTTGGAATCATGGAGAAAACAGCATAAGCTTCGTCGGGGGAGAAACACTTCATATACATATCAACTAGAGCAGTGGAGACTTTCACTTCTGACTCTAAACCTTTCCTAATGGCTAATTCATGAGTCTTCCTACCTTGCTCTAAATCAGGAGCAGCTGAACAAGCTTGTAAAACACAGAGCACAGTAGCTACATTAGGTTCTGTTCCATTATCCATCATTTCATTGAAGACACGCAATGCTTCAGCGGCAGCTCCATTTTGAACGTAGCAAGCAATCACTGTGCTCCAAGATATAACGTCTTTCTCTGCCATCATCTTGAACAAATTAACCGCTTCCTTGAAAGCTTTCGACTTCGCATAACAATTCAATAGCGAATTTAATAAAGACAAATCCTTTGAAAATCCACGCCTCATCACAAAACCATGCACACATCTCCCAAGCCTTGAATTCGATAGCTTTGTACATGCAGAAACTAGTGTGACTAAAGTTACCCGATCAGGAGTAACATCCGAAGCCATGGCCATTCTCCTGAAAAACTCTACGGCCTGAAAGGGAGAACCGTTTTTCTCAAACCCAGAAACCATAGAAGACCATGTCACTAAATCAGGCTTCTCCAACTCATCAAACACCCTCAAAGCTTCGGTCATTCTCCCACATTTGACATACATATATATCAGAGAAGATCCAACATAAAGGTCAGACACAAAAGTGAAATTCTTCTTCACGAACCCATGAATCATTTCCCCATATTTAACTTCCCGCAACTCCCCGCAGGCCTTGAGAGCAACTGGAAGCGTGTAATTATCAGACTTTTCTTCATCGCAAAACATTTGACGAAAGTGACAGAGGACATCTATCCATTGTTTATCTCTGGATAAACTCTTAAGGAGATTATTCCACTGGTATAAGCTTCTCTTCGTCATTTCGTCGAACAATTGGCGTGCATCCACAGAAGAAGAGAACTTCCGGTAAAACCCATCCAAATACCCTGAAATTGAATATTTTTATCCTTTTGAGTCCGAGAAATATTCCATCGATCTTGTCGCTTCTACACTGCTTGAGCAATCCAAATTTCTTTCTCGCAGTAACTTTGCGAGGGAGAGAAAGTTCAACTTCAAGCAGAAAACATGAAGCGCCAAATAGACCACCATATGCTACGACGGCGTTTAGCATAACATTTGGGCCTGGGCTGTATAAGTTGGGCCGTACTCGGTTGCGCTACTCTTTCTTTGATTGGTCGACCTATTTATTTATTTATTATTATTGGTTGTCTTTAATGTTATTTAGAATACCAACCATGGATAAACATAACAATCAAAGAACAATAAATAAAGATTTGTTTAGTTATTAAGGAAAGAAATAACAAAACACGTGGCAGTATCGGAGAGCTAATACTGTTAATATGAGAATTGGAACAGCTACAAAGCCTCCTCCTTGTTCGTCTTCTTCAAGCTCTTCTTTCTTCTGACTCATATAACCCAAATTTTAAGAGAATCAAAGCCCTTATTCAAGAACTCCAAGGTCAGCATTTTCTACTCTCTCGATCTCAATTTCTCTCTGGTCTACATTTGAGCTACTTTTCTTGTTATTATCGTCATGTTGTGTGTCGCGTAGTGAGAGTCGTCTCGGATTTGATTTGATTGATTTCTGAAGAAACGCGTAGAGTTCGGTGGAAGTTGTTCAAATCAGAAGCCGATCGTGGAGTCGTTTGGTTTGATTACGTCGTAATCCTACGATTTTCCAAAATTCGATCAAACGTAAGCTTGAATCTTTCCCTTTTGTTTTGTTCGATTTCTTTAATATTTCTTGATTTCCCCTTTTTGCGGAATTGATTCTGGTTTTTTTGATTATTCTAACTATTGATTTGTCCGTATATTCCCTTTTTTTTTTTTCCTTTCTTATGCTAGTTTGGTAAACGGTTGGGTGTTCTTATAAAGTCTTGATAGATTTGCATCTTGGTTTTGGTCGTTGGAGTAATTAAGAGTGAAGGCTATCGATTGTAGAAAAGGAATCTATTCTTCAAGGGAATAAGAGTGAGGTCGAGGCCATAAAAGCGATGCCTTTGAATTTAGGCAACGATGGCGATGGATCGTCCCGGATTATTTTGACTGAGCCTCGTGGATCAACTGCTGAGGTTTGCTGACTGTTTTATCTTTTCTATTCATTACCTTCCCCTATTGTTTGAGTGTCTTGAATTTCACTCTTGAGAAGAGTGGTTTCAGACTATAGCATTTACATTTCAGTTTTTTTTTTTAATGTCTATACAAGGAGATGTTTATCTTCGAGGAGTATGAAATGAAACATGTTGTTCAACTTTTCTGGAACATGGGTTGTGTCTGCCTTCATTGGCTGTTGTCATATTTAGAGAAAATTCTGCAAGGGGTTGTAGAGTTACATATTCTCGGATTAAATCTTTCAGGTGCTTCTATTTGGAGGACAAGTCATTTCTTGGAAAAATGAAAGGAGGGAAGAACTGCTTTATATGAGCAGCAAGGTAAACTGTAATCAAATATTGTCTTTATATTTAAATCGTAAGGAGGTCTGATGGGGTCACTCAGTTAACTCCAAACCCACATGGGCGTTAAGATCTGTGGCCTCAGTTCCGAACTTTTGCTTCATAGCTTCTCATTTTCTGTCATGTGCAACTTTGATTTGATGAATCCATGTTCCTTCGTAGCCTGAATATATACATAGACATAATCGCTGACCATTCAGGAGTGAAGTAGGATGTTTTAACTAGTATTTACTTTGGTGTGTGTCTCATTTAGGCTCAATATAAGCCACCCAAGGCGATCAGAGGAGGAATACCTGTTTGCTTTCCACAGGTTTGGCATCTCAGATCAATTTAAGATAGTTGAATAACCTTCTCCTGTATTTTTGTACTGCCATCAAGCATAATATGTCATATTTGCAGTTTGGAAACTTTGGTGGACTTGAGCGACATGGATTTGTCCGGAACAGATTCTGGTCATATGATGAAGATCCTTCGCCTCTGCCTCCTGCTAACAAACAATCATCAGTTGATCTGGTATTGAAGTCCACAGAAGATGACCTGAAGACCTGGCCGCACAGGTGTGTTTTAACTTATACTCTGCTTTATGATATGGATGTTTTGTATATGCCTCCTTATTATCATCGCCTTGTCTAACTTCATACTTCCTCTGACGCAGTTTTGAACTCCGTATTCGCATTTCTATCAGCCCAGGGAAGCTTACTTTGATCCCTCGTGTGAGGAACATTGACTCAAAGGCATTCTCCTTTATGTTTGCATTGCGAAACTACTTATATGTATCTGACATAAGGTGTGCCTTTCAAATTTCTTCCCATCTGATTTCCTCTACCTATACTGCTTCCTTTTTTTCTGAGTGACAATTCATATGGGTATCGAATTTTCAGTGAAGTACGAGTTGAGGGTTTGGAGACACTGGATTATCTAGACAACTTGATGGGTAAAGAAAGATTCACCGAGCAAGCAGATGCGATTACCTTTGACGGCGAGGTGAGTAATGTCAGCCATTGTTTGCCCCTTAAAACTTTTCAAAGAAAGAAAAACCACCAAGATTGATATAGACTCAGTGCTGTGCAGGTCGATAGAGTGTACTTGAACACGCCAACAAAGATTGCGGTCATAGATCATGAGCGAAAGAGGACAATCGAGTTGCGAAAGGAAGGCATGCCCAATGCAGGTAAAGGGTACCATTTTTTCTTCATACTTTTTTGAATGAAACAATTTTGAGTGTTGGTTTCTAATGGATGGAGTTGGAAACGAGCAGTTGTGTGGAACCCTTGGGACAAAAAGGCAAAGACCATAGCTGATATGGGAGATGAAGATTACAAAACAATGCTTTGTGTAGATTCTGGAGCTATCGAGCCTCCGGTTTTGTTGAAGCCTCGTGAAGAGTGGAAAGGCAGACAAGAGCTCTCTATCGTCTCATCCAGTTACTGCAGCGGACAGCTTGATCCACGCAAGGTTCTGTACGGAGATAACTGATCCTTTTGGGTGTCTTTTTTTTGCTTAGTAAAAACAATAATAAGCCATGATCTCATTATCACAACCCAGAAACAACTCTCTAAGAGTCTATAGATTCAGGTCTTATCTTGAACTTGGAGATATATCCTTTCTGATTGTTGTTGTTACACAGAGAGAGAGAGAGGTCACGGTCATATTTTGTAACGTTGACTATGTGTTTGACCGTCAAACAATGTATCGATTTCTTTGATTCGTGAAATTAGAATATCATCATTGTCTCTACGACTTTGTTAGAGTACTTCTAGTCTTCTCTACTGTCCCACTATTATTGGCTACTTTTTAAAAAATAATACTTTTAAATTTGTTAAACATTGATTCTTTTTAATTTTACATTTTTTTTTGGGTGTTTTAAATAATGTATTGGTTTTGGTTATTAATTTTTTTTTTTTTTAACAAATTGTATATAGAGAGTTTTTTGGTTACTGCAAACTTAATTATTAGAGAGTGAGTTTCTTTTGTCAACTAGTAAATTGATAAAGATAAAAATGAAAACGGGTTTTACAACGTACAAGGTATTTTTCACGTTGGTCATATACAAAAAAAACTCGATAAGATAAATATAGATCCCATAATGTGAAGTCTTGGTTACCCAACGGTAAGTTGTCCTGTCTCAACTTTTTGGGCTTAGTTTTTTTTAATCATTAGATAAAGACGCAATTAATTACGGGTAATAAAACAAGTAAGTGTGTTTTACTGTATCTGGCTTGGGGAGCAAGGTAGTCGGGCCCTACATAAAGACCATCTTTATTAACAAAATTGCCATTAAGCCCGATTTCCCAAGCCCCCAAGTGCTTCGGTATCCGAACCGATTTCCTAGTCAAGGTCAATAAACACGAGCCTTATCCGAAGCTGAGGTTCGTCAGTTGTGTTCTTGAGAAGCTTTCCTCGAAGCTTAGGTTCGGAACGTACGAGCCTCTGGGTAAGCTCTACTTTCCCGCTCACATAGTCTTCTCTCGGTCTTGTTTTTGTCTTGACGCGTTCACTCCATTTTACTTAGCCTAGTGAACAATCTCAAAGCTTCCTTCTTTCTCTCTCTCTCTCTCGGTTTCCTCCTCCTTGTTTGTTTTGGGAGTCATGGCAAGGTAAGCTTTGCTCTGAACCCTAATATAAAGCCCCAGATTTTTGTTGATTTGATTTCACCCAAACCCTCGATTGATTTTACCAATCGCTATTATCTGGGTTACGATTCTGCTTTTCCTGGCAAGCAAAATGTAAAATTTCCCTTGCGAGTTTGAGCTACAAAGATTGATATTTTAATCTACACCTTTCAGTTTTAAAAAAATCTACGAGTTTTGTGAGAAAAACACTTTTCTGTTTCTGACAATACCCGCCTTGAATGCGAATGGCTAATGTCTGTAACTCTGAAGAAGATGACCGATCTGTTTTTGTTGCCTTTGACCTGCAGCTGCTTTTATATAAATTGATGATCTTATCCTTTTGTTCTTGTCACAAACCTTACAGGGCTTGGATTGTCGATGGCCGAGGAATTGCTACCAAAGTGAAAAATGCTTCTCTTTCTTCAGCTTTGCAGATCCAAGACTGTGGAGCTCATATCAAATGCCCCAACTGCTCTTACCGCATTGACAACAGCAATGTGAGTCAAACTCACTTCCCTCTCCTCTCTTGTCTCAATCACACGACTTTCCTTACTTACACACTCACTCACTTGTCTTTTGTTGGTTTCAGGTACTGCTTCCATGGCCTGGCCTTCCTAAAGGTGTCAAGTTTGAGCCAACTGATGAGGACATCATCGAATTTTTGGAAGCTAAATGTGGGCTTGGTGACTCTGATCCGCACATGCTTATTGAAGAGTTTATTCGTCCAGTCACTGAAGATGTTGGAATCAATTACACTCACCCTCAAAACCTTCCTGGTAAACGTTTACATTCCACCATTAAAAGCTCATAACTGTTGTTCTTCAATTGAAACCAAATTATGTATCTTGAATCTCTCCAGGTTTATTGATTCCTGTGATCTTTTGAGCTTTGCTATTTCAGGTGCAAACAAAGATGGAGTAAGTGTCTTCTTCTTTCACAAGACGGTGCAGGCATATGGAACAGGACAGAGGAAACGCAGAAAGATCACACCGACTCTTGTGAACGATGAACCAGTTCGCTGGCACAAGACAGGCAGAACCAAACCTGTGATGCTCAATGGAGTCCAAAGGGGTTGCAAGAAGATTATGGTGCTCTACAAGAGTGCTAGAAAGGGATCAAAGCCCGAGAAATCAAACTGGGTTCTGCATCAGTACCATCTAGGAACAGAAGGAAAGGAGATAGGAGACTATGTTGTTTCCAAGATCACATATCAGCAGCAGAAGCTTGGGGAAATACCTGATGAAGGTGAGAGTTCAGGGGCTAGAGGTGGGCCTAGAACACCAAAGACTAATACTCCTACACCACCTAGACCTGTAGATGGTGTTGCTGGAGATGAAGAAGCTTTTGATGATTCAAAGATGTTTGATCCATTTATTGAGGTTGGTAAATGGTAACCACAAATTCATGGGAAAGAATAAACTTCGTTTTCTAGAGACTAAAGTCTGGGTGTTTTATTTTCTGGTAAAGCAGGGACTGGACAGTATTCCGGAAGCTGCTTTAGGGAAGATGTGGTCCGAAAAAGCTCGAATGGATGAGGATTTTGTTGTAAACCTCAGTGAAGATAGCTTGACATGCAATGAGAGCATTGAAGCTTCGTCTATTTGGGAAAATCAGGTTCTCCCCAACCCTAGCCTTGGAACTATTGGGGAATTCGATGGTTTCTCAATTTCAGATCTGGAGAATGCAGACTTGGGGACTCCCCCTGATTTCCTCACTGTAAGATCCTTGTTTACTAAAAGAAAAAAAAAACCTTGTTTACTTTTGAAAATCATTGGAACTTTAGATACTGATTTCGTCGTGTTCATGGATTTTTGTAGTTGGCTTCTCAGGAGAGCTTGTTGAACTGGATTGGATGGCTGTGATTGGATTCTTGCTGCTAAACCAAGAACCTCTAAAATGGCTTTGCCGAAGAAGAAGGCAAAAAAAGCAGGAATGTGTATAAATTAAGAATACTTTAAAAGTCTCCCCAACTGAAGTCATATCTCTGCGATATTTTTACTTCAGGAGATCAGTTTTCTCTCGGAATAATCTCTCACTTTCAATCAATTTCGGAATCTGCACTCTATTGTAATTCAAAGATATTTTTTACCTTTGTGCTCGTTCGTTTGCTGTGTACTAGTTACTGTTATGGTTACTCTGTTTTGTTGGCTCAAGGTCCAACAACGGTTATAAATTATTTTTTGGGTGTTTTACCATTTTCACCATATACTTTTAAAAGATCTCATTATTACCCTAAAGAAATTAATTAATCTAGTTTCTTTCTCACTCACGAAATTAGGGTTTTTTTTTGTTTTCTAAAGCGCTTCCGCAGCCGTCTACAGTTCACTCGGTGGTGGACGCCTCCATAATTTACCATTTAGTATAAATAAGTTTGGAAGATTCAGACTTTCGCTATTGAAACCCGCTCTAGGCTCTAATTCAGTACGATGGTGAGGCGAGGTCGCGGCGGCGGCATGGGCGGAGGAATCAATCGTAGATATCTGAGTCAAGTTATGGATTCATGCGGGAAGGATTTAGCTACGGCGGAGGATATCGTCGATGATCTCCGTTCCAGGTACGGTAATTTTGCGAGGTTGACTCGGCAAGTGCTTCTGCTCAATGTCAGACAAGTCCTTAATGTAAGAAACAACAAGCGGGTTAAAGACGACGAGGAAGATGACAACAATGGCAATGATGAAGGTTCTGCTGCTCAGAGAAAGAAACAGAGACGGGTTGATGAGAAAGAGGACAAGTTGCAGCGTGCGGAGCAGTCACATCTGAGGAAGAGGAATATGGAACGTTCAGTGTCTTCTTCTCCGTCGTCGTCTTCTTCGTCGGAAGACAGTGGCGATGTGTCTACCTCCGAGGACGCGGTTTATAGCGAGAAGCTTAGTCCGCGGTTTGATTTGATTAATGACAGTCTGCGAGGTAACTACGCTAAATTGAACAGCTCCTCGAAGAAACCAATTGGGTCGCCAGTGGAAAAGAATGTCGAAGTTGAGACTGTGAGCAACAAAGGTAGAAGCAAGTTGGCTACAATGGGGGCGAGAAAGGAGGCTAAAGGCTCTCTTTCCCACAGTGTAACTACTGGTAATGGTGATTTGGAAGTTGAGGGTAATAAAGGACCTACTTTTAAAGATTTTGGTGGGATTAAGAAAGTTTTGGATGAATTGGAGATGAATGTTCTATTCCCGATTCTCAATCCTGAACCGTTTAAGAAGATTGGAGTGAAGCCACCAAGCGGGATTCTATTTCATGGACCACCTGGCTGTGGAAAGACCAAGTTGGCCAATGCCATTGCCAATGAAGTTGGTGTGCCGTTTTTTAAGATTTCAGCCACAGATGTGGTTTCTGGTGTTTCCGGTATTGAATTGCATATCCATTTGTTCAGTTTGTTTTTGGCTCCCTCTCTGATCTTATTATCGATGTACTAATCCAATATGCAAATTTTGTTTTCAGGTGCTTCTGAAGAGAATATTAGAGAGCTCTTCTCTAAAGCATATAGGACTGCGCCTTCGATTGTGTTTATCGATGAGATTGATGCAATTGGATCAAAAAGAGAAAATCAGCAAAGGGAGATGGAGAAGCGGATAGTAACACAATTACTGACTTGTATGGATGGACCTGGTCTCAAAGACGATAAAAATGGTCCTGATTCTAATGCTGGATTTGTTCTCGTCATTGGAGCTACAAATAGACCTGATGCTCTTGATCCGGCTTTGAGAAGAAGTGGACGATTTGAGTGTGAGATCGCTCTAAGTGCTCCAGATGAAGACGCGAGGGCTGAGATACTCTCTGTTGTAGCCCAAAAACTTAGACTAGAAGGGCCTTTTGACAAGAAAAGAATAGCTCGTTTAACACCGGGTTTTGTTGGAGCTGATTTGGAGAGTGTTGCTTACTTGGCTGGCAGGAAAGCCATAAAGAGAATCTTGGATTCAAGAAAATCTGAACAGTCTGGGGACGATGAAGATGATAAATCTTGGCTGAGGCTGCCCTGGCCAGAAGAAGATTTGGAAAAACTCTTTGTCAAAATGTCTGATTTCGAGGTATGTCAGTTGCAGGGGTGATATGGGTCTACTTTTCTGTACTTCAATGGTTACAAAGTTATTCTCTTTGGTTCATATATCCTCTATTATCTACCAGGAAGCAGTAAATCTTGTTCAGGCATCTTTAACAAGAGAAGGATTCTCAATCGTGCCTGACGTCAAGTGGGATGATGTTGGTGGACTTGACCATCTACGACTTGAATTCAACCGTTATATAGTCAGGCCTATCAAAAAGCCTGATATTTATAAGGTACTAAAAATCACATGGCACCGTTACATAGTCAATATTACTTGCTTGTTCTATTGAGGTCTGAACTGTCTCTTTGGATCTTTTTAGGCTTTTGGGGTAGACTTAGAGACAGGATTTCTGCTCTATGGACCACCGGGTTGTGGCAAGACATTGATTGCAAAGGCAGCTGCTAACGAGGCTGGAGCTAATTTCATGCACATCAAGGTTTGACTTTCACGTCGTATTTTATGGATTTTGCTTTGTATATGACTGGTCCTGAATAATGTGATTTTTGCTCTTCTATCATTGGCTTTCAGGGTGCAGAACTTCTAAATAAATATGTCGGAGAAAGCGAGCTAGCTATTCGGACGTTGTTTCAGCGCGCCAGGACATGCGCACCATGTGTAATCTTCTTTGATGAGGTTGGTTTATTACATTTTGAACTATATGAACAAATGGAGATCGATGTCTATGTATGCAGACAATAAGATATGAGATTGAGCAAACAAAATTGATCCATGTTTGGGTAGTTTAAGAGCTGTCTGATTCTTATACATGAGTAATGTTTTTGAAGTTCAGGTGGATGCTTTGACAACAAGTCGTGGAAAAGAAGGTGCTTGGGTTGTTGAGCGGCTTTTGAACCAGGTAATAAATGCTTTCTTCATCATATTGAATGTCGCAGCTGCATACTCAGGCGTTGATCAAATGGATTTCGATGTTCCAGTTTCTTGTGGAGCTGGACGGTGGAGAGAGGCGTAATGTGTATGTAATTGGAGCTACAAACAGGCCAGATGTAGTTGATCCTGCTTTCTTGAGACCGGGTAGGTTTGGGAATCTTCTTTATGTACCCCTCCCTAACGCGGATGAGCGTGCTTCAATCTTAAAAGCCATTGCAAGGAAGAAACCCATAGATCCTAGTGTTGATCTGGATGGCATTGCAAAGATGAACTGTGAAGGTTTCAGCGGAGCTGATCTCGCTCACTTGGTAATTATCAACCTCTTTTTTACCGCTCTTGTCGCAGTGTTTCTTGAAAATTGACATGACCCATGTTCTGTAATGTACATGATTCTGATGGTTGGTTTGAATTTATGGAAGGTTCAAAAAGCTACATTCCAGGCAGTGGAGGAGATGATAGGCTCCAGTGAGTTGTCTGAAGATGATGTTACAGAGGCAACTCAGTGTACCATCAAGATGACTCATTTCGAGCAAGCCTTGTCCTTAGTCTCACCCTCTGTGAACAAACAGGTATTCTCTTCTCTCTGTTTGCATCACTTTGAGAAATTGAAATTCTATCGTTTCTTGTTGAGTTTGAATTTGAACCTCATTTTTGGCGGATTATGCAGCAAAGAAAACACTACGAGGCACTATCAAAAAGGCTTCAAGAAAGCATTGGAAGGAACACTGAACAAGTCACCATAGGACCATCTTTTGCCCTCGAGTAAAACTCTCTTACTTATAGAATGTCTGCAAACTCCCATTTTTTGCGAGGGTATATACGGTCTTTAATTTAATATAAAGACTCGTCTGTTTTTCAACTTCAGACACGTTATAGAATCAAGTTATGTTTCCAACTGCTCTGATCAGATCCGTAATACTACAAAAATTCTGAGACTGTAAATCGTATATACAGAGATGATTAAGAGAAAGAGGGAACAAAAACTGTAAGCCGTTATGAGATTACCTAAAGACTATAGAGGTCTGATAAGTGATAAGTAGAGGTCCTTATTTATCAGCCAGAATCTCGTTTGCAGTTCCCAGGTAATAAGTACTTATAGCTATTAGCATTCTGAGTCAAGTATCCAGGGAGATGAACAGCTGAATAAGACTGTGAAATCGGACTTAGTTTCCCGATAATCTCCCTAAATGTGTGTTCTTCAGGAAGCATATCGAAAAGATCAGTTCCTTTGCAGATTACATCTTGGATTCGTCTGGGGTTCAGGTAATGTAAAAATCTAACCCGGTCGGTATGGCTATAAGCTTTCATCTTGAACACATAATCATTGATGTGTCTGAAACAGAAACTGCAGTGCCAACCTGAATCTTTCAAAAGATTGTCGCTTTGCCGGAAATGAGCATACCAAGTTTTCCCAGGCTTGTAGAGATGAACTGAAGCTCTCCAGCTTTTGCTATCGACATAGTACTCATACGAGCAGAGGTAGTTTCTCAACAGAAGATGAAGAATTGGTGGGAATCCGTCACACCATCTAAGCAGGTTTATGGTATGGCCGCTCGAGATCTCATCAACATCCGACATTATCAGAAGATCATCTTCTTTTATACCAGCGAGTTTGATAAATTGATCCAGTGCAAGCCTTTGGAATGATTCTTCCGCAAAGGGGTTTTCGCCTTGCTTGAACCTTCCTCCAACATGCCCATAAGTCAGCCTTGGTTCAACGAATTTGAATTTCTTCTCCCGGATGTCTGCAAAAGCCAACGGTTTTGACAGTCCGGTGAAAGTTGAGTTAGATTCGAGAAGCACAACGGTCTTTGATGCTGTCTCGTTACTGAACAAGACAGCATCAAAGACTGTTATTGGAGTTTCCAGCCATGAAGATTGCAGAGCATTTCCATGGAGGTGTTGTCGTGGTAGTAATGCGGAAGGATGTTAAAAGGTTTGGGAGGTGATTCCCAAAGAGGTCTCAAGAAATATGTGATCTTCTGACCATGTAAGTAGATGCCGAAGATGGAGATTGGCAGGAGAGCGAAGAGAAATAGAAATGTTTTTAAAATTGAGTCCTCTTAGAACACATGGAAGCCTTGACATGGTCTTGCCTGCTCGAGAACCCTCCTGTAAAATGTAGAAGAAAAGAAGAGGTTCCATGAACAGAAGTGTTGACATAATTACTAAAGAATGGAAGAGAGAGGATCAATCAAGTCCGAAAAATGCTGTCTTCAAATCGATCCATCTCATCTCATCTTCTCTCCTCTCAGGGAAATTGTAACGCCCAATTATAGCCCTTTGGTGCTTTTTAGCTTCCATTTCTGCAACTATAATTACTTTTTATTCAAACCGAAAGCTAAAAAAAGAAGAAAAAAAAGAATTCTCCCAAGTCTGATTATGAGACGGCAAAATGAAACCCCCAAAGACAATAACGACGGCGGGGGAGGAACCCACCATGCGAGTCAATTCTATGCTCCAATGGTGGCGTAGATGGACGGTGTTGGTGGCGGCTATCTGGATTCAAGCATTCACCGGTACTAACTTCGATTTCTCTGCCTACTCTTCCGACATGAAGTCGTCCATGGGGGTTTCTCAATCGCGGCTTAATTACATGGCGGTTGCTTCAGATTTGGGTAAAGCATTGGGTTGGTCTTCTGGTTTTGCCATTGCCTATTTCCCTATCTCCGCCGTGCTATTCGCTGCTGCCTCAATGGGACTCGTCGGTTACGGCGTCCAGTGGTTAGCCATCGCCGATGTTATCGATCTTCCTTACTCTCTGGTTTTGGTTTGCTGCTCCTTAGCCGGATTAAGCATCTGCTGGTTCAACACCGTCTGCTTCATCCTCTGCGTACGGCATTTCCAAACGAACCACGCGCTCGCGTTGTCTCTCGTTGTGAGTTTCAACGGAATCAGTGCTGCGTTGTACACGCTTGGCCATGAAGCAATTGGTGGCAAATCATCGGCAAGCTCTGATATTTACCTTCTCCTTAACTCTCTCATACCTCTCATCGTCTCTGTTTTATCCCTTTGGCCGGTCCTTACTAACCCTAATTCCTCTGAATCCGATGCTAGCCGAACCCATGACGAAATCCGAATCTTCATCGTCTTCAATGTCTTAGCCTTAATCACATGCTTTTACCTTCTCTTGCCTTCCTCAGACACCTACTTAGCTTCATCACCTCGTTGGCATTTCCTCGGAGCCATTTTCCTTCTCCTTTTCCCATTGTGCGTACCGTTTCTCGACTATATTCACCGCGCTCTCGAGTCCCTTCACAGCTCTGGCTATGCAGTGGTTGACATAGAGGAGCCCAAGATCCTCAATAACGTGACCTTGAATCATCAGAAGAGTAATGCGGAGGAGGGATGTGATCAAGTGAGACTAGGAGATGAACATTCTCTTGGAATCCTGGTTCGTAGTTTTGAGTTTTGGCTATACTATGTAGCTTATTTCTGCGGCGGCACGATCGGTCTTGTTTATAGCAACAACTTAGGACAGATCGCCCAGTCTCTAGGACAAAGCAGCTCGAATGCTAAATCCTTAGTCACACTCTTCTCTGCCTTCTCCTTTCTCGGAAGATTGCTCTCCTCTGCACCTGACTTCACACGCAAGAAACTAGACAACTTGACAAGAACAGGATGGTTCACGATTTCGCTACTGCCAACACCTTTAGCCTTCTTCATCCTCGCGTATTCACCCAAGACCAACCAGACTGCGCTATTAGAAGTCGCTACAGCGCTTATAGGGTTAAGTTCGGGGTTTGTGTTTGCGGCTGCAGTTTCCATAACTTCCGACCTCTTTGGACGCAACAGTGTCGGTGTCAACCAGAACATCCTCATCACAAACATTCCCATCGGATCACTCTTCTACGGCTACATGGCTGGGACTGTCTATGACACGAATGCCAGCATCGGCATGAAATCTGTGGTCTCGGACTCGGTTGTTTGCGTTGGAAGTAAATGTTATTTCGTAACGTTTTTGTTTTGGGGTTGTTTGTCTGTTTTGGGATTCGTATGTAGCTTGTTTCTTTTTATTAGAACCAGACCGGTTTATCACCGGTTAGAACAGAACCGAATCTAAAACGGTGTAGTATAATGGTATAGATTGATCCGATCCAAGACAAGAGTGTAAATGCAATTGTATAATTATATTTAAAACGATTCACTAGCTAATGTTGTTTTTCTTTCTATTTCTTATAGCAATTTTGAATTGTAAAATTCTTTAAGATAATAGTACAGTTTTTTTTTTTTCTTCTCTACCTAAATTCATCTATAAATATTCAATCACTTCAGAATGATTTGTAGCCATATTAATCGACAAATAGAATTATTCAATAAAGTATTACCAAATTAAATTGCACAAGTGAAGGCTGATTTGGAGATATAAAAGTATACATTTGCTGTATATCCTTTGTATTATGTATGCATCCCAAGTTGCTTTAGACTTGATCATTCAAAGATCGTCTGTTAATAGTTTTCAAGGTATGTTATTTGCAATGAAGTTATTGTCCATCGGTAGTGCATTTTTTCAAATACCAAAATAACCATCTTCATCACCTTCTGATCTGTTCAGCCAGACGAAGTACGTACCTCTCCTCTCTCTTTTAGTTATTCCAATACTTGGTCTAATTCAACATATAATTACATGCTCAAAAACAGATGGTATCTATTTATTTTCTTCCAAATATGATAACAGTGGAGAATCCATACAGACACTGAGACACACACACGCACATATTCATTCAAAGAATAAAATTTGAGTAATCTTTTCTTATTATTTTATTTTTTCTGTGAGGAAAGCATGTAAATTATACTAATTATTTTCATATTGCAGGTAGAAGTGGATGTACTGTAAAACACAAACATGGGTCCTGGAACGGCCCAAGACTTGTTGAGGTAGTTAGTTAGGCCTTAAAGACAAATTAATGGGACCGGAGGCGGAGGTGAAGGTTACAATTTGTCTAACGTAGGGAGGGTGACACATGTTTACCTTTCGATCGTGAACCCGTCGGAAAAACGGCCGAATTTCCCACCAACTATATTGCTTTGGCGTATTGTGTTATGCCTCAAACTACATAAACTTACTTAAAATTTGAATTTACTACATTAACTATTCAAAAACGGCTAAAACTCACAAATCGATTAATGATGTTAATATTCTGTTAATATATGCCACATGCATGCCACGTGGATGTCATAAGGCATCCACACAGATGCCATATAGTCTATGATGCCACGTGACATCCACATAGATATCTTCTTTTTTTTTTTTAAATTGAGATAAAATATTATTCGAACCGGTGAATCCAAAAACAACAGATTTGAGGCTACTACACAATGATTAAGTTAACAACACAAATTTTCTCATCGTTAAAAACAATTAACAAATTTCAGTATAAGAAAAAAAAATACTAGAAGAGAGGGTGAGAGATCTGTGTTCCAAGATTTGAAATTTATGCGGAAGCCACGACCATTTTCAGTGGGGTAAAATAGATCCAACTCTGTAAAAACTATTCTTTCAGTAGAAAACTATTCATTTTGTAGAATACTATTCTTTCTGTAGAACACTATTTATTCCGTATAATGTAGCTATTTGTTTGGTCCTAGAACACTACATTCTACAGGTGTGGACGCTAAATTCTACGGAAAGAATAATGTTCTACAGAAGAAATAGTGTTTTACAGAAGGAATAGTATTCTACAGAAGAAATAGTTTTCACAGAGTTGGATCTATTTTACCCTACTGAAAATAGTCGTGGCCTCCGCAGAAATTTTAAATCTTGGAACACATATCTCTCACCCTCTCTTATAGTATTTTTTTCTTATACTGAAATTTGTTAATTGTTTTTAACGATGAGAAAGTTTGTGTTGTTAACTTAATCATTGTGAAGTAGCCTCAACTCTGGTGTTTGTAGATTCACCGTCTTGAACAGGATTAGTAATATTTTATCTTAGTTTAAAAAAAAAATATATCCACGTGGCATCATAAACTATGTGACATCTATGTGGACGCCACGTGACATCCCCGTAGCATCCATGTGGTATTTATTAATGGAACATTGTTAATCAATTTGTGGATTTTAGCCGTTTTTAAATAGTTCATGTAGTAGATTCAAATTTTAAGTAAATTCATATAGTTTAAAGTACAACATATAAATTCATGTATGAATAACATAGTTGGAATCGGCCATTTTCCCTGAAGCTGACAGATTAGCGTAATCCAATTTCCAAACCAAAACTATATAGTGGGGACCCTGACCCGGACCCGGACCCACTAAAATCCGGATCAGCGTAATCCAATTTAATGGTTCATTCATTAAAAAACGCGGCGTACGGGAGGGAGGATATGGATCCTAAATCCGACCAGGGCCAGGCTATGGCGGCGATCGAGCATCGTTCCTTCGCTCGGATCGGGTTCCTCGGAAACCCCAGCGATGTTTACTTCGGCCGTACCATCTCCTTCACTATCGGTAACTTCTGGGCCTCCGTCAAGCTCGAGCCATCCCACCTTCTCGTCATCAAGCCTCATCCGTTCCACGATCTCGTCCAGTTCACCTCTCTCGACCATCTCGTACGTTTTCTTTCCAATTTATTATTATTTTCCTCTCTGGATCTGTGGAATTGCTCCAACATAGTTTTATTCCTTGTGGGTGATCCTTCTCTTAGTTTGGATGCTTTTTTTTTTTTAATATTATTGTGATTTGGGTATTTTCAGGAGGTTGTTCTTCCCTAGATTCCATATTTGTCCCCAAATCATTTGTTTAATTAGTTTGAATTGTGAACCTCGTTTCCATGTAAACACATTTCAGGCTTCATGCTTCTAATTCTGACATGATATTTTGGCTTTTTATCGAGTGGTAAATTAACTAACAAACAAACAAACAATTTCTGCTTCCTTAGCTGGATCGTTCGCAAAATGAAGGCTACTGCGGTGGTGTAAGGTTGCTTATGGCCATTTGTAAAGTATTCCGTAACTATTGCAAAGATAATGCCATTCAACTTCATCAAGGAAACTTCTCTCTTTCTTATGATACCAATATCCCTAGGCAGGTACACTGTTTGCTTCCCCTTTCCTTTTGGAGTTATGCTTTTTCAATTTTATCTTTGCTGATGCTCTAGCTTTGCTGTTCCAGACTGGGCTTTCGGGTTCTAGTGCCATCGTATCCGCTGCCCTTAACTGCCTTCTCGACTTCTACAATGTTAGGCATTTGATCAAAGTACAAGTTCGGCCTAACATTGTTCTCAATGCAGAGAAAGAACTTGGTATTGTTGCAGGTCTTCAAGACAGGGTAGCTCAAGTGTATGGTGGTCTTCTTCACATGGTGACTCGCCATCTTATCTTATATAATTGCCGTTGCTACAAAGTTCCATCAGTTCATGACTTTTATCATCTTCACTTTGCAGGATTTTAGTAAGGAGCACATGGATAAACTGGGACATGGGATTTATTCTCCTATGGATATCAGTCTCCTCCCTCCTTTGCATCTCATCTATGCTGAGAATCCTAGCGACTCAGGGAAGGTACGTACCATTAACCGACTTAGTTAATCCTTTTGGTTGATGCAGCAATCAAAAGTGAAATTTCCTCAAAAAAGCTACTTAATTTCAGCATTAATGACTAGAACTCAAATCTTTCGGGCATTGCTCAGTACAATTTTCTCTCTGTTAGATGTTTTTTTTTAATAATATTAGCATTGTTTTCTAATGCAGGTACATAGTATGGTTCGGCAAAGATGGTTAGAGGGTGATGAGTTTATAATCTCATCAATGGAAGAAGTTGGAAATCTGGCAGAAGAAGGTCGAACTGCATTACTCAACAAGGACCATTCCAAACTTGTGGAACTCATGAACCGTAACTTTGACATTCGGAGGTAAATATAATTCGAGATAAAACTTGAATCTATACACAACTCAAGATTAAACTATGCTCACATGATGTTTAAATAGATGAGAGTAAACATATAGTGATGTCTTTTTTCGACAGGCGGATGTTTGGGGACGAATGCTTAGGAGCTATGAACATAGAGATGGTGGAAGTAGCAAGGAGGGTTGGTGCAGCTTCAAAGTTCACTGGAAGTGGAGGAGCAGTGGTGGTTTTCTGCCCTGAAGGTCCATCTCAGGTGAAGCTTTTGGAAGAGGAATGCCGGAAATCGGGATTTATGCTTCAGCCGGTAAAAATAGCCCCTTCGTGTTTGAATGATGCTGACATTCAGACCTTATCAGAGCCTTGATCGAGTCTTTTTGCACGCGCAAGTCCCACCCATTTCCAGAGAAATAAACATCTGAGCTTTATTGTCTCAGTTGTTTCGAAGGTTGTCATGAACTTAGGGCTTCGAACCTTGTGCTCACAACTTTCTTTTTTGTTTCTTTTGATCTATTTCTTTTGCTTGCACATTTTCTTGTTTGTTCCTTCCACGTCTCTCGTCTTTTCCTTTCTTCGTAGTTTTCTTCCATGTAGTTTTCCACATTTAAAAAAAACGAACTTTATATATGAAAAGAGTACAACTGATATTAGATGTAGCAAACTTGTTAGACCAGATGATCAAACTTTGAGAAACTAAGCAGTAATGATATTACCATTTTTTTTTGTTTAAACTGTAAGTTAAAAAAGATATTGTGAGAAAAAGAATTATAAAATTCAGAAATCATTTGGCAGAAAGAAAAGAGAGATCGTGCCAGACATGTTCTATTTCTATTTTATACTAAACATACATATAATTGAAAGATGTGGTCTTTTTCTACTCTTTACTAAATTGAACCAATGTTAAATTTGCATTAAACTTCGATGATCCTAAATATGTATACCTTATTATTACTTTTTTTTGGTCGGAAAAATGTAAATAATACTCGAGTGTTTTGAAATTTTATAGAAGATCTAATGTGATTTTTGATTAAGCAAATATTAAAAATTATACATTTGAAAATGGGTCTGGAGTATGGATATTAACTTGGTGGGCCATATGGATGAATAAAGAAGTTTCCTCCTGTTCGTTTATAGTCTTTTTTTTTTAATTTAAAATAAAGTAATTTGGATTTAATGATTTGATCTAAAAAAACTCATCTTTTTTGTTTTTTTGGGTTTGATTTCATGATTGAAACGTGAAAGTGAAACATTAATAAAACAACAGAAGAAAAAGAAGGTCCGTCAGATTGCTTTCTGGACAAAAAATTAGGCAATCTGGGATTATTGAATCCGCCATTGAAGATCCCTTTGACCTTTTGACAACCAAAATTAAAAAAAGAAGAAGAAGAATCACTTAATCTTCTCAAAAACACTTGTGTGATTGCTCTTTTTCTTATTCGTCCGTCGACTTCTCTCTCACAGAAAGGTTTGGATTTATTTTTATTTTTGTATAATAATATTATCTAGTAAAATCTCATTTGGGTGAATGAATCTACTTATGTTCTTGTATTTGCCTTTTGATTTAATTCGGAATACAATCTACAAATTAAAACGCCTGAGATTTTTGTCTTTAGGTGTTTTTTTTTGTTTTAACCATAGTTTTATTAGTTTATAATGAAAATCTAGAGAAGTTGTTCTTATCTAGAAGAAGTAGTTTGAAAAAATCCAAAGCTATATAACACGTAACGGCACAAGTCGGTGACGGAGGTAACGTGATTGAATCTTCTTCATCTCCTCTCTTAAGAATTAAAGACTAAATAAGGAGCCGCCTTATTGAGAATTCACGAACCTTCAACATTATAATCTCAGTAGATCACAGCAAGTTTCAAGTTTGCTAGTGCGATAGGTATTTGCATGTTGCATCGATTCTCTTCTTCTTTTTTTTCTTGTGGCCCAAGATTATTTTAGATTCCCAATCTTTATATATATATATATGCAGGTATTGATCTTGGTTTTTTTTTTTTTTTAAAAAGAGAAAATTTGTTTCAAAAAAAAAAAAAGTTTGATGGGAGGAGGGAATTCGAAAGAAGAGTCGGCATCATCTCCATCTTCATCATCATGGGCTTCTCATCAAAGTTATACTCAATATGGACCTGATAGCTACAACTATCCTCCTCCACCCACTTATGCTCCCACTGCTCCATCTCCATCTCCATCTCCCAGTTATGGCCATAACGTTCAGCAGCCGTATACGTATAGTCAAGAGGGGTATGCATCACATTCACAGCCTCCACCGCCTTCACAGAGTCATGGTGCTGATAGGAAGAAATTTGATCGGAGGTATTCGACAATATCCGATAATTACTCTTCTTTAGATGAGGTCAGTTTTTAAGACAATGAATGCTTATTATTCTTTTGGATTTCCCTCAAAAACGTGTATGTGACTGAAATCTGAATTGATTCCAGGTGTCGGAGGCTCTAGGCCGTGCAGGTCTTGAATCTTCAAATCTAATCGTTGGTATTGATTTTACCAAGAGCAATGAATGGACAGGTTGGTTACAATTCTTTATTTATGTTTTTAATGTAAGGCCCCAATGAGAAGATAAACTAATTGTTTTTGTTGCAGGGGCCAACTCTTTCTATAGGAAAAACTTGCATCACTTAAGCAATACCCCGAATCCGTACGAACAAGCAATAACTATCATAGGCAGAACCTTAGCCTCCTTTGACGAAGATAACTTAATTCCTTGTTATGGTTTTGGAGACGGTAACCACTCTTTTCTCTCTATTTTTTTTACCTCTCTCGATTCTCATAATATTGTATATCAATCGGCTAATCAATATTTTGCTTTTATCTCTTTGCAGCATCAACTCATGATCAAGACGTGTTTAGTTTCTATCCAGAGGGTAGATTCTGTAATGGATTTGAGGAAGTATTGGCTCGGTATAGAGAAATCGTGCCTCAGCTTAAGCTCGCAGGTTTATTATCCTCCTTTGGCCTGCACTAGCATTCTATATCTCCTTGTGAAACGCAAGTTAAGTACTTTTTTTTTTCCATGGAATGTTGTGTTTCAGGACCAACCTCTTTTGCTCCGATCATTGAAATGGCAATGACAGTGGTTGAGCAAAGTAGTGGCCAATATCATGTGTTAGTGATTATAGCTGATGGCCAGGTATTGGTTTATATTTTGAATGCCAAGTTGTGGTATGATCTTCTGGTTTTGTGTCTAGGGATATCATATTGGAGACTCAATTTGTCGTTTCAGGTTACAAGAAGTGTCGATACTGAACATGGGAAGCTAAGTCCGCAAGAACAGAAGACGGTTGACGCAATTGTGAAAGCAAGGTGGGAATAATTCAATCTTTTGACTGTGTTTCTTCCATTTTAAATTTCTTTTCTTTATGTGTTATGTGATCAGTTTCACTCTCTCTATTACAGTACGCTTCCTTTGTCAATAATCTTAGTCGGGGTCGGGGACGGACCATGGGACATGATGCAGGAATTTGATGACAACATACCTGCCCGAGCTTTCGATAACTTTCAAGTAAGCTTCTTTTTCATATCATGACATTAAAGATTGCTTATTTTCTTCAGTTTCGAAACATTTTTCTGATATGTTGCTCTGTTTCTAGTTTGTGAACTTCACAGAGATCATGTCAAAGAAGAAAGAGCAGTCTCGGAAGGAGACAGAATTCGCGCTCTCTGCTCTCATGGAGATTCCTCCACAGTACAAAGCGACGATAGAGCTTAACCTTTTAGGGTAAGGACCCAAATCAAAACTCTGATAGGTTAGCTGCGATGAAATTGCTATATTGTTATCAAAAACTCTCAACTTTCTCTTGCCCTTACATTTTTGCAGGGTAAGAAATGGGACTATCCCAGAGAGAATCCCACTTCCGCCACCGGTGCAGAGTGGATCATCATTCTTTAATTCTCGGATACCGAGTTTTGAACCGAGTGTACCTACTTATCCAATTGAAAGCAAGCATATGAGCAGTGGTGCAGATGATAACCAGGTAATTTAGTAGAAACTTGAAAGCTGTTTAAAATGTTACGTGAAAAAAATGTTTGGAACTTTAAAATCGTTTGTTTATTTGCCCTTTGAACAGCTATGTCCGATATGTCTGAGCAACCCAAAAAACATGGCGTTTGGTTGTGGCCATCAGACTTGTTGTGAATGCGGACCAGATCTTAAAGTGTGTCCGATTTGTCGTGCGCCGATCGAGACCAGAATTAAGCTCTACTAACAACACACCATTGACAGATAAGCTTTGACCAGTCCAAACCCATTTCTCCCAGAGATTTCAGATCTTTCTGTAAAAAAGGAAAAAAAGTGTTCTTTTGTTCTTTGATTAAATTCCGAAACTTGTCTTGTTCTTAAAATTTCTTGACTTCTTTTAGTTTCTTTGATTGGATTGTTTACAATTATGTATCTTTCTTGGATTTTTCAAGATTCGATTGAACCAAAGTTGCTTATTATAAAATTTAAATTATCTCCAACCCGTAAAGGCAATTAGGACCATGAATCGAAGCGTTGCTACTTAAAGTAATCATCGTATGATTCATGTCCCACCGCTATATTTGTTTACCTTCGAAGCAATGAGAAGGAATGTGGAATTACATGTCAAATCACCAGACCCAGAAAGATTACACAGATTGTAAATGGATAGATAAATTGCCCAATAGAGGCCCATTAGCATTAAATTGGGCTAAAAAGCAAATTTACCAAAATTGCAGGGAATAGTCGAAATAATCACCACTCATCAATTATCCATTCATTTTTCTTTCTTTTTTAAATAATAAAAATATAAAGTTTGTCACTTTCTAGATTTTCTACTAAACGATTCTTAGCTTCTACGAAAGTTTTATTTATTTTTTTCGGAGAAGCTTATGGATTCTCTTCGTTTCAACCTCCAACAATCTCCGTTTCAATTGAAACCCAGAATTCTCAGACCAAGAGTCACTAACATATCGAACCAAACCAATGAAACCGATCCTCGACCATCATCCTCGGCCGGTAAGATCCAAAGGTTAGTACTCAACAACGAAGGTCGGACCAAACTAAACGCCGATCCTGACCGTGAATTCTATTCATACCCAAGGTTCGTGAACCACGTAGACGATGGGTTCATATCCTCCTTAACCGAACTATACAGAAACCGGTTGAGACCCGGTTCGATTGTACTAGACTTGATGAGCTCATGGGTAAGCCATCTACCAGAAGAAGTGAAGTACGAGAAAGTAGTGGGGCATGGTCTTAATGCACAAGAGCTTGCAAGAAACCCTAGACTCGATTACTTCTTCGTCAAGGATCTTAACGAAGATGATAAATTCGAGTTCGAAGACAAGTATTTCGACGCTGTTTTATGTTCTGTCGGTGTTCAATATCTACAACAACCCGAAAAGGTACGTTACTACTAACGCAAAACCAATTTCGGTTTATATCAATATTCCTTAACCGGACCTTTATTCTAATCCGATCCGCAGGTGTTTGCACAAGTGTATAGAGTGTTGAAACCGGGAGGTGTGTTGATAGTGAGTTTTAGCAATCGGATGTTTTATGAGAAAGCAATTAGGGTTTGGCGAGATGGAACCGAATACAGTCGGGTCCAATTGGTGGTTCAGTATTTTCAGTCTATTGAAGGGTTCACTCAGCCAGAGATCATCCGGCAACAACCTGGAGCTCAGAAATCGGTTTTGACTCGGCTTATGGGTTTTATTGGTTTAGCTTCTAGGCCCGACCCTTTTAATGCTGTCATTGCTTATAAGAATTTCAAACCAGTGTATGAGTAAGAAATAAAAATAACTCTTTTTATTTTAAGAGTAAAACTTTTTTATTAAGAGTAAAACGTACATGATTCTGCTTTTTTTTTTTTCAAATATTATTATCAGTGAAAAAGTGTATATATAAGAAGTGGGTATTGAATAAGAAGTTTGAAAGGGAAATAACCTTTTCAACTTGCACCAAGTCCAACTGGAAACTTACAATACAAATTTTAAAATAGTGAAAAAAATGAAATTACAGATTTTAAGCAACCAATCAAATTGGAAGAACCTGTAATACAAAATAAATAATTGAAAGAAAGATTATGATAAGATATAATATATAGTTTTTAAATACCATGTTTTGTGTGTGATTCGCTTTGTTCGTAGATTCATGGACAATGGACAATATCCAAGCAAGGTAGCCTTGTCCCTTTTCAACGAGTATCACGAGTTGATTATGTTACGACTTAATTTTTATATACAAAACTACTTAAAGGAAGTTCTATTAAACAAAATCCAATCACATGTACTATGAACAATTTGTTAATGTTAGGCTTCTTAAGTAGCTACTGCATAATAAAGTTTGGTTATTTTTGTCAAGAGAATTCGCATATAAACTTTGAAATATTAAACGTTTTTCGATATTGTTATCAAAAAAGTTTTAGATAGTTTTAAAATTGTTGCAAATGTATTAGACTCGGAGTCCAACTCGTGACCATGTTTTGTAGATCTACCAAACGTACTATCAACAGCTGATTTCATGTTTACAAAAATATAATGATCAGACGACCTGAAATTCTTATTATTATCAAAATCATGAAATATGGATTAGGGACAAATTGTCTATGGAAGTGTAAAAGACACATAACAAGTATTGAACCAAAGACGAAGCAAAGAAGTTGATTCAAAGTTGCCACTTTATTTTTAACCTTTTGCACCTATATATATACACACACATATTAACCCAATCATTTACCACAACACATCAGATCCTTCACATATTCAACCCCTATATTTCTCACCTTCTTGCCAATATGGCTCAACGCTTTCAATTGAACCCGAAATCCCTCCCAGCGGCCGACCCTCTCCAAAGGGTCTCTCTTATCCCAAGATCTGCAGAGCAGAAGCTGGCTGAGAACTCAGGTGAGAGGCGTCCCGTAGTCCCGAGAACTCACGAAGACAAACCCTTTGGTGATCAAACAGATGATCACCAGGTTGCTGCTCCCGCGGAACATAATAAGATGATGGATCATGAGACCGAGAAGCTCGGTTCCATTGTCCCTAAGACTGCACATCATCCTCATCCATCTGAGGATGTCCATGATGCTAATACCCGACATTCGTTGGTTCCGAGATCATTAGGTCACAATTCGCTCGGTGGAAGATTTGGACCGGGAAAGAAACAAGCTTTCCATAAAAATGGCAGACCCATGTTTTCACTTTCTGATGACCGAGTCATGGCTGATAGAGTCCTGAAAACTCATAGTCCAGACATGATCTTCTTTGATGTCAAATCACTTCTCTCCGTTGTTGATGACATCTTCAAGTCTCATGTCCCATCCATTGACTCCTCTGCTCCTAAGGTTAAGTTACTTGTGCAACAATTAAGCCCCATTTCAGAATATTGATTTTGTACAAGCTAATTAAATTCAAACTTCTGCAGCCGTCACTCGTGTTCAAGGACTACGCTGATCATACCTCCTTTGAAACTTTCGCGGATCTCATCGATCAAATCACTTGCGAGGTATATATGAAGCTTTCTAGTTTCAACATTTGACTCAGTTTCTAAGAATCAATGTCTCTGGCACAGATCGAGTGCAAGTGTCTCCATGGCGGTGAGTCTCACGGAATGATGACATCAGGGCTTCATTTAGACAGTCGCAATACGACAACGTTCTCTGTTCTGTCTCTGGTCTCTAAATACCGTTGGGATGCTAAGCTAGTCCTTGTCCTAGCTGCTTTGGCCGTGAAATACGGTGTTTTTCTCCTCCTCGCAGAGACACACGCAACAAATCAGCTAACCAAATCTCTGGCTCTCATCAAACAGCTCCCTAGCATCTTCTCTAGGCAGAACGCTCTGAACCAGCGTCTGGAAAAGACCCGAATTCTGATGCAAGACATGGTTGATCTCACCACTACCATCATCCAGATCTATCAACTCCCACCAAACCACATCACAGCCGCGTTTACCGACCATGTCCCCACCGCGGTTTATTGGATTGTTCGCTGCGTTTTGATATGTGCTTCTCACATCAGTGGCGCCAGCGGTTTCAAGCAGGAGTAAGTTGTTTTTCTTTCCGATTTCTAGTCTTTCTTCATCTTCAAGTAAAAACTTTTAACAGCTTATCATCTGGGTTTTCAGTCAAATCATGTCTTTTATGGAAGTTTCGGAGATACATGAGAACAGCGAAAGGCTTAGGAAGATCAATGCTTACTTGATAGAACAACTCAAGAAGAGTCAATTAACCATCGGTGAGATTTCTATGCAATACGACTTCGTTTTAAGCTCTCTCTCTCTCTCTCTCTCTCTCTCTCTTCGTTTCTCTGTTCTCAAGCTCTTTTTTTTGCTCTGTTACAGAGGATGGTATAATCGAAGAAGAGTATCAAGAACTCATTCGGACGTTCACTACTATCATTCACGTCGACGTTGTTCCTCCTCTGCTTCGTCTTCTCAGACCCATTGATTTTCTTTACCACGGAGCTGGTGTTTCAAAGAGACGCGTAAAATCTCCTTAAATCTCTGCCTCTGTTTATGTCTCTTGTCAGTGTCTCATCTGTTTTCAACATTAACCAGGTCGGGGTCAACGTGCTCACCCAAAAGCACGTGCTGCTTCTGGTATCAGACCTTGAAAATATCGAAAAAGAGCTCTACATCCTAGAATCGCTCTACACAGAAGCATGGCAGCAATCATTCGAGATTCTGTGGGTTCCAATTCAAGATTTCTGGACCGAAGCTGACGATGCCAAGTTCGAGGCACTTCATACGAACATGAGGTGGTACGTTCTTGGAGAGCCTCGGAAATTAAGACGATCCGCGATGATGTTTGTGAGGAAATGGTGGGGGTTCAAGAACAGGCCTATACTCGTTGCACTTGATCCCAAAGGTCAAGTTATGTCGACCAACGCTTTTCCTATGGTCTGGATCTGGCAACCCTATGCGCACCCTTTCACGACCGCAAGGGAACGTGATCTATGGAGCGAACAGGAGTGGAATCTTGAGTTCTTGATTGATGGCACTGATCCTCATTCCTTAAACCAGGTTTTCTTGATTGAAATTATAAAATTTTATGTTTCATGTTTTACACGTAACCTGAAATATCAAATGTTGTGTGATGTTTTTATATCAGCTTGTCGAGGGAAAATACATATGTCTCTACGGAGGAGAAGATCTGCAATGGATCAAAAATTTCACGAGTCTCTGGCGTAATGTAGCAAGGGACGCAAACATTCAACTCGAGATGGTTTATGTAGGAAAAAGAAACCCTAAGGCTGGAATCCAGCCTATCATCAACACAATCCGGGATGAAAACCTCAGCCATACGTTGCCGGACTTGTTCCAGATCTGGTTTTTCTGGACTAGGATCGAGAGCATGTGGGAATCGAAGCAAAGGATGCTGAAAGCCCGCGGAACCAAGGGGAGAGAAGGGTTTAAAGATGGATTCAAAGAAGAGGAAAAGGACCTTGTTCTGCAAGAAGTCGTTGCACTGTTAGGTTATGGAGGAGAAGGAGATGGATGGGGACTGGTGAGTAAAGCTTCAGACTTGATGGTTCGAGCCAAAGGGAACTTGTTTTCCAAGGGTTTGGCTGAGTTCAACGAATGGCAAGTCAACATTCCCACAAAGGGTTTTCTGCCCGCACTCAATGATCATCTCATAATGCGTCACCCACCACATCACTGCACAAGGTTCATGCTTCCTGAGACTGCTGGGATCATACCCAATGAGGTCGAGTGCACCGAGTGCCGTAGGACCATGGAAAAGTATTACTTGTACCAATGCTGCCTTGAGTGAGATCCCAGAATATTAGTTGATTTGGAAGCCATCAACTTGTTCCAATAAAACCAAAGTTTGTGTCTTTTCTTTTTCCCCTTGTTGTGTTTCTCTATTCTTCATATTGTTGTTGTTACTGCTGCTTCTGTTCTACTTAGCAGAGTCTTTGTAATAAAATTTGTGTGTTTGAGATTTCGAAAATAATAAAATTTTATGTATGGGAAGCTTCTAAAACAATGAACTGATTTGAGTATTGCTTCTTTGTCGATTCCTTGATTCTTAAGCTTCTAGAACACTTGTAAACTACAATAAGTAACTGAGTTTTCTTCGCTTTTTGTTTGTCAGTAATAAACTTTCTAATGGGATTATGGGGCATTAAAGTTTAGTCTTTACGAAATTGATTAATAGAAAGTAAACAATTAGCTTTTTGATACGAAATTACTTTAGTGCTCACTAAATACGCAAACTAAAGAGGATCAATCAAAAGAAAGATGAACACTCTTTTGAGGCTAAATAAATTTAGACATCACTTTACTTTTGTACATTATCCGCTTACATTACAAGAATTCCGCAATATTACGATTTTATATTTCTTTTTGCAGACATTATATATATATATATATATATATCTTAATAAATAAATAATATATATGAGATATGTAAGGTTAGAGTCCAAATATATCCAATATTGGGACTACACGCCACACTGGGACAGACTAATCCAGCACCTAGCTAGGCCACAACGGAGCATATCGGCTCAAACATTCCTCCTGAGGTATACTTTTCAAACAACTCTGTATCACATATGGCGGGAAAGGAACTCTCGACGCCACGGCAAAGCTCCTTCCCCATCAACTCTTCTGATCAAGCTTATTGACAAGAATGTCTGAAATCGCTTAAGTTCAATTCGGGAGCTGGGAGACCAACGCTACCGAGACGGACTTATGATGTGGTTTGCCACAAGATAATCAATTTTATATTTCATTAGATTAAGCTATGTTCTACTAACGACTCGGAAAAAGTCGGAGAAAAGTTTTTGTAAACAGGCTTTGTAAACACGCAGTTTGAATAAAAATTTAACATTTATTCAAAATAATAATATATATATATATATATATATCCAATAGAAAGATAAAGGTGTTACTGTGTTAGCTACATTAATTTTTTTTTTTAAAACCATGAAACTGATTGCTGTATTACACATTTGCCAAGAAAAATTAATATGGAAGGGGTGTTACAACTTAAATGATAAATCACCGGTTCCTAGCCAATTAGTGGCTGATATAAAATCTTCCAAAACATCAGTACTTTTCGAATATTGCATACATTGGATGATTTAAAAGAAGTTCTTATATGTATCTTCTGATGTCATAATTTGTTTCGTATGGAAACAACAAATTTAATCCAAACTAGAAAAGTTATGCTAAAATTAACGCAAAACAAAAGTCATGCGCCGAATAAACTCCGAAGCATAACAATGTTACTTTTATAGATACATATATCCTTGGTTACTCTAGTTTTGCTTTTTTTAGCCTTATCCTATATATCATTGAGCGTAAGAAATTTCCATAGTTTTACCCAAAAGAGAGCAAAGAATCTTAACCTCACACCCTTTTGTTCACTTCACTCTTGATGCTATTTTCTGAGGCATGAGATACAATATCTATATAAAGTAACTAAAAGTAAATGACAGAAGCCATAAATTCTAATGGTATGAGGTGAAGTAACATAAGAATAAAAGCAAAGTAGCAAACAAAATGTTTTTTTTTTTTTTTAATGTCCTTTAATTAGTAACATAAAAATGCGAGAATTAAATGGCTGTCCAGTGATCATCAATTTGTTTGTTAAGATATAAGATTAAGTTATGAAATCCACAAATATGAAATTCACATAATAAATACGTATAGCCTTTAGTCTGAAATTTGATTTGATCACACATAGCATGAGATTATTGATATTACATATATCCATGTACACATAGATCAATTTTAAAGATGTTTAAGGTGTAGAGCTGGAAGTTTAGATTTGAAGCCGTATACGTCAACACAATAGATAGTACTTTAGAGGCTAATAAATTGGTAAAATTTCTGATTAAATTATTAGTTAAGGTCTCTATGTGATGGAGGGAAGTGAAGAGTTCGTCTCCAACCTCGGAAAAAATATATTTTAGGATCTAAACTTTTAGCTGGTTGGCAATGAATTTAAAATCATATGTAGTAATATTAAAATAGTGTAATTTAGTTTTTGATCCACGTTTAGTTTTTGTATGAATTCGAAGTCAATAACACACAAAGAGTCTAAGAATCACGAGGTTTACTCGCAACCTGTCTGTGACCTTTTTCTAAGAAAACAGATAATATAAAATGTAAACGATCTATACATATTATGATTAGCTTATCCTAGTTTCCATGAACTATATTCCTGTAAAAGTAGGCCTATACTTCACAGTTTGAGGCTTATACTTTATCGTACTAACGACATTCACGTGGAAGGGAACTATATCTCATTCAAATCATTCTTCTATAATAAGCCAAACAAAAAGAAAAGCAAAAAAAAGAAACAAGATTTTTAAATCGATATATTCTTGTAGATTTATTTTAATTGTTCCAGAAGCAAAGAAGTCGATTCTCAATTTCGACCCTTAACTAATTAGGGGTGGGGAAACGATTATTTAAGGCTAACCTCACGCATAGCACAACAACACAAACCAATAAAAACTGCTTCTTCTTTTCAACTCTTTTACCAGCAACCGAACAAAGAATGGAGTCGCTGATCAAGTCCCAGCACGCTCAGCAACTGGCGGGTCACAACAGTTCGACCGGTAAAAATCCTGCCACGGAGATGACACCGGCGACGGGACTGGCGATGTCATCGGACGACAACATGATGCTGAAACTGATCCAACAAACTCACTCCCCAGATGCTCGCGAAGTCCATGTGCGTGGCCTTCTCTCTCTCGTTGAGGATATTCTCGATCGTGCAACTCTTGACTCTGAAGACACCAACGCCTCCGTTAGTATTCTTACACACATTCAATATTTCATTCTTAATTTATACGTATGATCTTGGTTCCTTTACGTAGTCGCTTTGATTTTGCAGATGCTTCCATTGCCCACTGAGGATAAACTGATGCAGTCAAGCATGATGAGCGTTCTAGATAGTGTCTCCTATGCTATTGATCGCGTTGCCTGCGAGGTATAGCTACATTTTACTTTTCGTTTGCTTCAATTCAAGTTACTCTCTGTGTTTAGAGTTCTTTTCTTTGGTTCACCAAAACAAAATACCATGTTACTAGGTTTAGTTTGGTTCAAATTCACGATATACGGAATCTATCGGTTAATAAAATATTTCAGTTTGATCATCTTGGTTCCATTTCGATTAAGACATACCCCTAGATATAACGATCAATCATCGTGGTTAGATAGAAATAATGAATCATACACATAACCACCAGCAACCTATTTTTCCGACCTAACTTGGAACAATGTTTACGTGGTTTCTCTCTATTCTTTTTCAGATAGCCTACAAATCTCTGACGGGGTCAGACGCGCACGAGATCACAATGTGTGTGTTCGAGCACCTCTCGAGCTACCACTGGGACGGCAAGCTCGTCCTGACTCTAGCCGCGTTTGCGTTGAATTACGGAGAGTTCTGGCTTCTGGTGCAGTTCTACTCAAAGAACCAGCTTGCTAAGTCCCTAGCTATGCTCAAGCTCGTCCCTGTGCAGAACAGAGTGACCCTCGAGTCTGTGTCCCAAGGGCTCAACGATCTCATCCGAGAGATGAAGAGCGTCACGGCATGTGTTGTGGAACTTAGCGAGTTACCTGATCGGTACATTACACCAGACGTTCCTCAGCTGTCGAAAATCCTCTCTACAATCCCAATTGCTGTCTATTGGACCATAAGAAGCGTCGTGGCTTGCATTTTTCAGATCAACATGATCACAGCCATGGGACACGAGTACGATATTTAACTTCGTTTTATCGATCTGTGTTTATGATAATCCGCTAACGCTAACGCTTTATTTATCAGGATGATGAACACTCAAATGGATTTATGGGAAACATCGATGTTAGCTAACAAGCTAAAGAACATTCATGACCATCTCTCCGAGACCTTGAGGCTTTGTTACCGTCACATAGGTTTTGTTCCGTCCCATTCAGGAGCTATTCATCTCTCTGTTTCTTTACTGACAAAGACTGCATTTTGCAGAGAAGCAGAGGAGCTCAGAGTCCTTAAAGGTGTTGCATTCTCTATTCGACACCACTCACATTGATAACATGAAGATTCTCGCGGCCTTGCTTCAACCCAAACCCCACATCACTCCATTGCAAGATGGGTTGACCAAGAGAAAGGTTTCTGTGTTAGATCTATGTTAAAGTTCATCATGTAAACTGCTCAGTCGAGTAATCTCTGATCTATTATATGAATGTTGCAGGTTCACTTGGATGTGTTGAGGAGGAAGACAGTGTTGCTGCTCATCTCTGATCTCAACATACTACAAGATGAGCTATCGATTTTCGAGCAAATCTACACAGAGTCAAGGAGGAACTTGGTCGGAGTCGACGGTAAGAATCATATGCCTTACGAGGTTGTCTGGGTCCCAATCGTCGATCCTATCGAAGATTATGAAAGATCTCCGAATCTACAGAAGAAATTTGAGGCTCTCCGACAAGATATGCCATGGTATCCTAACACATTCAAAACACATGTAAATTTGTAAGATGGAGAAACTGAAGTTTTTGTGATGGTCAGGTACACAGTGGATAGCCCGATGCTGATAGAGAGACATGTGGTGGAGTTTATGAGACGGAGATGGCATTTCATGAACAAGCCGATACTTGTGGTGATTGATCCACAAGGCAATGAGGCTAGCCTCAATGCGCTTCACATGATCTGGATTTGGGGAACTGAAGCTTTCCCTTTCACTAAGTATCGTGAGGAAGAGCTCTGGAGGAAAGAGACTTTCTCCCTTAACCTCATCATCGATGGCATAGACTCTGTCATTTTCAACTGGGTAATTCAAAAGTCTCTTAATTTTTCTATGATTATGTGACATTCTAGGAACAGAGCAGGCTGAGTTCGTTTGACCTAATCATTCAAGATCAACGCGTGATTGATGGGTGTGATTGTGACCATTACAGATAAAGCCGGATAATTACATTTTCTTGTACGGAGGAGAAGACTTGGACTGGATAAGGAGATTCACAATGGCGGCCAAAGCAACGGCGAAAGATTCCAACGTGAATCTGGAGATGGCTTATGTCGGAAAACGAAACCATAGCCACAGGGAACAGATCAGGCGGACCAGTGAAACAGTCAGGTCTGAAAATCTGAGCCACAGCTGGGCCGAGCCCCCCTTGATGTGGTTCTTCTGGACTAGGCTCGAGAGCATGTTGTACTCCAAGATTCAACTCGGTAAAGCCGATGATCATGACGAGGTAAAACTTAGTCATACTAGAGTTTTAATTTGGCTAATGAAATTACTCAGGTTTTTTTTTTAAAAAGACGATGTCGTTTTCCGAAACTAATTAGGTGATGCAAGGAATCAAGAAGATACTGAGCTACGACAAGCTTGGAGGATGGGCACTGCTCAGCAAAGGACCTGAGATAGTGATGATCGTTCACGGTGCCATAGAAAGGACTGTGGCCGTTTACGACCGGACCTGGAAAACCCATGTTCCGACCAAGGGCTACACCAAAGCAATGTACGACCACCACCACGATGAGGTCCTCCGGGAAACCGGAAAACCTTGTAGCCACTTTGATTTCCACATCACTGCTCGGAGCGGACGGATTCCGGAGAAAATGAATTGCTTTGAGTGTCACCGTCCGATGGAGAAGTACTCGACCTTCGCTTGTTGTCACGATGAAAAGCTCCACGAAGACGAAAACTACAACTTCTAAATGCTAAATGCTGCGATTGAGCCTCTTCCCGCTTCTTCTTTTTCTATTTATAAGTAATTTGTATTATCAAATTACTTACTCATAATAATTTCTGAATTTCAATGTCTTTGTATGAGAATTGGTCAGTCCATGTGTGTGGTTTGGCCTTTGTGGACATGTCCGTTTGAGGTATTCCTAATAATTTTCAATAATAAACAATTTCTTTTCTTAGATATATAATTTTTATAATTTTTTCTTAATTAAAACCAGATAACAACAACATTTTTGAATCTGTCAAAGATGGGTGAGTATAGACCCACCACTTCAAAAATAATTATTTGCTTTCCCTCTTCTTATAATGTTTCTAAATTCCACTTTATTTAATGGACCCCCATAAAGGAGGACACCAACATATACTCCTTTTAATTTATTTTTTCTAGTTTTAAAAATTTCACTATTAATTATTACTTACTGTTACTTATATTCTTATCATTTTCTAATTTATCAATTGTTATTTATTGGCTTATTTCTTATAAATGTTTTTTTGTGTTAGTTGTTGATATCTCATTTTCTTGTCCATCGAACTATAACATTTCAATGTGCCCCTCATGTCGTCAATATAATGTTTTATATTCCTTGTTTTGATCCATATCTTCATGTGTGGTCCATCTTCAAATAATATTTTCTGAATTCCTGATAAAGTATGAATTGTTATTATACACACGATAATTACTCTTAAGGCTAGTTTTTGTTCTTAAGACACAAATCCATAACTTCCTTCGTTCGATACTTTCATTTTTTTTTGGGTATCTATCACAAAGTATCTTGATGGATATCTCTAAATCAAGGCAAAAAGTTAAGTATATGTCAATAAATCGCATATGTCTAATCATAACGTATGGTTTTATCTAATTACCAACCAAATCATCCCACATGCTATTGTCACCTTGTTCTGTCTTAGGAAAACACTTTGTTGTAAGTCTACTGTATTATTAAATTATTAATTAATCTATCTAAACCCTTTTTTCTGGGAGAAAAAAAGAAGAAGCTAACTTTAATGGTCTGTCCACTTCGACTTGAATTTGATACATAAATTAGGGGTGACACATGTATAATATTCGTTCAGTTTCTCATATCTGCTATACATCATCAATGAAAGTTAGGTACATAGTGTTGTTCAAATGAGCAAGATGTATTTTTATTAGATTAGCCGTGGGTAAATGTCTAATAATCAAGTGATTTAGTGAAAGGAACCCTTGTTCGTCCCCCATAAACTTAGTTATAAGTATCCAGCTGAAAATGTATGGAATCTAAAATATCAGAGTTTCCAAATACTCCGGGGCCTATACTAAAAAACGTATACTTTCATAGCAAATTTCCTATATATTTATTACTTTTAGGTGAATTTTTTTCTAAGCAAAGTAAAGATATTAACGTTAAATCTCTAATAGAGAGATACGTTACTCATGCTTAACCCTCTACATAAACTAGATTGAGATAGTAGTCACATTATCTAGTCAAAAGTAACTCTAAATCTTTAATACTTAATATTAATATTATGAAAAGAAACAAAGAAGAATGTTGTAGTAAGGACTAAGGAGTGTGATCTAAAAAAAAAAAAGCCACTTGTTAAACTCTCTCTCTCTCTCTGTTCCCAAGGAGAGAAGCTTCAATCTCAAAATTCAGAGCTCAATAAACCAAACCAAATGCTAGCTGTGTAGAGAGACGGAGTGAGTAAGTAAGGAGATGGGAGGGGTGACGTCATCGGTGGCGGCGAAGTTCGCCTTCTTCCCGCCGAGTCCGCCGTCTTACAAGGTGGTGACCGACGAGCTCACCGGACTGTTGCTTCTAAGTCCTTTCCCCCACCGCGAAAACGTAGAAATCATAAAGCTTCCGACCCGGAGAGGCACGGAGATCGTGGGTATGTACGTGAGGCACCCGATGGCTACCTCCACCCTCCTCTACTCCCATGGCAACGCCGCCGATCTGGGACAGATGTATGAGCTCTTCATCGAGCTTAGCATCCATCTCAAGGTTAATCTCATGGGGTATCTATCTTTCTCTCCCTTCCCTTCTAATTCTTACACTTTTTCTTAACCTCTGCTTTTAACTAATGTCGATTTGTTCTTTATGATGCGGATTTCAAAATTGTCTTCGTTCTAGGTTTCTGTTGATTTGTTGTGTAGGATTTGCCCAGATTCGATTCTTATGTTTTTTTTAGCTGCTGTAAGATTTAACTCTGTTTATGTTTATTATCGCAACCCAATTATTAAAAAAAAAAGGTTTTTTTGACTGAAGTTTAGGCTAAGATCTGCTTCGAATCAATCAGTCTTTGATATTTGGTTAGTTTAATTACGATGTTGCAGATACGATTACTCCGGGTATGGACAATCTACTGGAAAGGTTTGTCCTTTACCCATCAATATGATTGATGTCATGATCCATTTGAGTTTTAGGACTAACTTAAACCCCCCAAAATCTTTCTTTCTCTTTAATGATTGAAGCCCAGTGAGCATAATACGTATGCTGATATCGAAGCTGTTTATAAGTGTCTTGAAGAAACCTTCTGCTCTAAGCAGGAAGATGTCATCCTCTACGGCCAATCTGTAGGAAGCGGACCAACATTAGATCTTGCTTCCCGGTTGCCTCAGTTGAGAGCCGTCGTTCTTCACAGCCCCATTCTCTCCGGTTTAAGAGTTATGTATGCCGTTAAGAAAACCTACTGGTTTGACATCTACAAGGTAGACTAAAATACTTTCATTTCTTTGATGAATCCTTTCGTGTACACTCTCCAAATTGTAATGTAAGATTTGCGTGTGTGTGTGTGTGTTTCCGCAGAATATCGACAAAATCCCATATGTCGATTGCCCTGTTCTCATCATTCATGTAAGTCAGGTTCAGATAGATACATTTTCGTTTAAGTTGCAAGCTTTTTGGATTTAAACATTTTCCGGTTTTTAAATATGTATCTGCAGGGAACTTCGGATGAAGTAGTGGATTGCTCTCATGGGAAACAACTATGGGAACTCTGCAAAGACAAGTACGAACCGCTCTGGGTGAAAGGAGGGAACCACTGTGATCTTGAACACTACCCTGAATACATCAGACACCTTAAGAAATTCATCGAAACAGTAGAGAGATTACCTTGTCCGAGGATGAGCAGCGACCAGTCAGAGAGCGTGAGAGATGATGCGCCCCCGAGGAAAAGTATGGACAGGAGAGTGAAGCCGAGGCAGAGCACAGAGCGTAGAGAGAGAGAGAAGCCACCAAAGGGTCAGTCGAAGAAGAGTAGCAGCAAGCTCAAGATCTCTTTTGATCATCTTGAACGCTCCCGGAGGAGCGTTGACTGCCATGAAAAGACTCGGAAGAGTGTTGACCACTCCCATCAGATTGAGAGAGGGAGGAAGAGTGTGGATAGGTTGGACAGAGTTGGCTCGGAGTAAAATCCACACACACACATATATGATACGTATAAATGATGAGTACATAACTGTTCTTTACCGAACAAAAACATGTGGCCGTGAGATATTGATTGGTAATGTTTATGCAATTTGGGATCTATCTTATCTCCTTTTTAAATCAACAACCTTTTGTCAACTAATTAGGGCCTAGAATCTCCTCCTCTGTTTTTAAATGAGTTTTTAGTGTTTGTGGTAAGTAGGATTTTAAGTTGTAAAACAAAGATTACTTAGTTTTGGATTTTAGTATACATTACATACATAATACAGTAAGGATACGTTTTAAGCACGGCCATGTTTTAAGATACAATTATACAATGTAACTTATATATACACCTGGATTTCATTAAGGCTTCTCTGGTTTTTCAAACTTCTAGAAATCTAATTTTAGGATCTATCTTTTGCTACCAAAAAAAATAAAAAAACACTTGTAAAATAAGGCTAATGGATGTCCATTTTCTTCTCAGATCCATCGATTCTCCTACTATATATATGGTATCTTGAGCAGTGAGCACCAATACCCAACTAAGTAACACTAAAAGCAAGAGTAGAAGATATCGAAACTTGGCGGAACCTCGTCATCTCCTTAGGCGTTTTCTTCAACGTATTCATTTAACTTTTTTACTCCGATTAGTAAAAGTATTTCAGAATTGTTCTTGAGCACCAGTACATCATCATCATAGCATGCTAAAGTGAGCGTGTGTGTGTGTGTGTAAAATAGTGCTTATATAGTTAGTTGCTCCTAATTCTTCTTCACGAATCCCACAACGGCTCTACAAATAGGAAATGTTTATGGGCTGAAAAGAAGATTAGGACTATATGGGCTTAATCCTGGCCTGAACTAAAATTCAAGGCCCAATTGGGAAAAAAAATAATTAACGAAAGTTATAAACACCTTCTTCGTCTTCTTTGACAAGAAAACCTTGTTCATACCTAAATCCCTGGATCTAAAAAAATATCATTCGAGGGTGAGAAACCCTAGCTAGCAGTCGCTCTTCTCAAGTTAACCATGGACGAATCCACCATCAAAGTACGTAATCTTCTCCTCCTTATGGATTTCTTCTTACGCTCTCTTTAACCTTTGTTTTCTCTATATATGAATGAATGGTTTCTTCACAAGAAAGAAGAAAAATGTTTGAATTTTCTGATTAGATCTTTAATTTTTTTACCTTAGGGTCTGGGATTGAACGATCGCGTGATTAGATTACCCCGGTAAATTTGATTCATTTTTTATTTTTATTTTTTGGGAGATATCGATCGATGTAGTATTTTGATAATAATATTCTAGCTCCTGCAATAAAATTATTGCAGTAACACCAGCAGGATTTGCGTTGAGGGATATGACACTTCGCTTTATGAGTATGATCTCAAGCTCGCGTTGACAAAACATTTCGCTTCATGTGGAGAGATCGTAAGTATCCATGTTCCCAGAAACTATGAAAAGGGTATCCTCGAGAGGTTTGTGGCTTCTTCCTCCAATTTTTCCCAGCTCAAGTTAAATTTAATTTAATGCTCACTCAAAAACTAGTTTTTTTTGGTTGTTTCACAGATTTTCCTTCATTCGTTTTGACGGGGAAGGTGCCCAAGAGAAGGCATTGCAACTTAGTGGAACTGACGTCGGAGGATGGACTGTATTCGCTAAGGCTTATCCGTCTCAGGGAGAAGAAGATATCACTGGTCCTGCAGATCGGGCCGCTGCTGCTGAGGGAGTCGGCTACTTCGATTCAGAACGCTCGTAAAATTGATCTCCTTTTTCTTTTTTTCTATTTTTTTTAATGGTCGTGTGTTCTTGTCATGACCAACAAATTATTATTATTAGGATGGTAGTTACGGGATATGACACTTCGCTTCCTAAGATTGATCTTCAGATCGGGCTGAGTAAGCATTTCTCTTCATGTGGAGAGGTCACCGATGTTAGGATTCTCACACGGTTTGTGGCTTCTTAATTCCTCCAATTTTTTCCCAAAGTTATTTAATGCTAACTAAAAGGCTTGTCTTTTACAGCAAAGCTCTCATTGATATTATGGGAGAAGGCGCAATAGACAAGGCGCTGGAACTTAGTGGATGTGACATGGGAGGATGGAAAATTGAAGTTGTTAATGTTTTTCCGCCACAGGACGCAGAAAGAAATTGCCCAACAGGAAGTACATGACTTTGCCCTTGCTTCTTTGGTTATTTGATTCTTGGTAACAAAATAAAACCTCTCACTAATTTCATGGTTTATTTTAGATCGACGTCCTAATCCTGAACTAGGGTGGTTTAATAAGAAGAATGTGAAGTAGAAAGCTCCCCCCTCTCTCTCTTAGAAGAAGAAGAAGAAGAAGACTGACTATGATACAAGGCTGTCCCTTTTTTTTTTTTTTCTTTTATTACTTCTTTTTTGCTTTTGTTTGGATTAAACTCAATAATCATCATCATCATCAGTATTCATTACTACCTTTAGTATTGTATGATGTTTTTGTCTGGATGTTTTAGTATTATCTCTGCCTTGTGTACGATTCTATTGATTAGGTAGCATTTTCATTAAAATCATATCTTCTTTATAATCTCCCATTTCGTTGATTGACATATCAAATCCTCCAGTTGTGTTTCTTGTTTATAAGCTCTTAAAACTCGTTATCGAATCCTACCCAAAATATACCAAGAAAAACGTTTAACCGGACAATTCAAGCATTCCTTGTGAACTTTTGTCTACTGGATCATATTAATGAGAATTTTACACGTACAAATATAAATATGATTTCGTGTATCAAAACTTACCAAAATATATGTTGTCAACTTTTACAAACTAAAACACTAATAAGAAAAGAAAAAGAAAATTTAATAATATTTTGTGTAAAATAATCTTAGAATTTTTTTTTATAGTAAGCTACTATGCAGAGCCGGTTTTTGTGGCCAATGTTGGAAACTTAAGTCCATGTGTTACCATTGTGACATTTTGATTTTATTATATGATGTTAACGAATGAAAATGGCTTAACCTATTTTATTTTTGCCATTTTAGCAAACCCCATTCAAACTCTAATCAATATTATTATTTTGTGTAAAAAGAATATAATAGAACCTCTCGTTTATTGTAAAAGTGGCATTACCCAACTAAGTAACACTAAAAGAAAGAGTACATATATAATATCGAAATGGCGTAACCTCGTCATCTACTTACGTGTTTTCTTCAACGAATTAATTTCGCTTTTACTCCGATTAGTAAAAAGTAAAGTTTTCTTCAACGAATTAATTCAACTTTTACTCCGATTAGTAAAAAGTATAAGTATTTCAACAGTAGCTACTGTGGCCACAAGCAGATTTGAGTTTTGGAGAGTTCAAAGTAAGAAGATAATTCTGTTACAAACCCCATTTTTGCCATTTTGGCAAACCACATTCAAACTCTAATAGTTATTATTTTCTTTGTGTAAAAAGAATATAATAGAACCTCTCGTTTATTGTAAAAGTGGCATTACCCAACTAAGTAACACTAATAGAAAGTGTACATAATATCGAAATGGCGGAACCTCGTCATCTACTTGCGTGTTTTCTTCAACGAATTAATTTCACTTTTTTACTCCCATTAGTATAAATAATTCAACATAGCTCAGTTCCATTCCATTCTCACATTTCTAGCATACATTCTCAGTTCTGGTTTGTGATCTCAAAGGAAGAAGGTTCGTGTTAGTGTTTGGATTCTTCTTGATCTAATTCCGTTACCAGGTTTGTATCTCCTTCTTCTCCGTTGTTGTTTCTGGATTCCTAGCTCAGTTGATCTTCCGACGAATGGAATTTTACATATGTGGGAACAGAGTTCCAATATTAGGATTTCGAATTCTCTTTTTTTTTATCTTGTCAATTTCAGAACTTATGCACGATTTAAGCGTTGTGATGTTATATGGTGTATGGTGATTGTGTTAAATAAATGCTTATATCATTAGACGTGGGCTTATGGGTCTCTTTTTTTACTTGTTAGTTTTTCTGCTTAGTAATCAAACATACTCATGGTTGGTGTTCCCTATTGACGGATTGCATTGCATACTATTATTTCTTCGCAGAGATGAATCCTTTCTCTTGGAGGATTAAATCTCCTCTACTTCTTGCTCCTTGCTTGTACCAAAAGGAAAACATTTGCTGGGCAATTGCGTTTACTAGGCAACTCGAGGCTCTTCTCAAGCTAGACGAACAGTTGACTTTTGATCAACATCTCTCTATTCAAGAGCTAGTTAATGTCTTGCCTACTGAATACCGATCTACAGATGGAACATTATATGGTAGTTTTTATGTAAAACGTTCACTCGAATGCGATGGTACAGTGCTAGATGATGTTTGTCCGTTGACAGAATCGCTTGACACCCATGGACCTACGACTGAGGTAACTATTTTATATCAATAATTTTCTTTTCAATATATATATATATATCACTCATACTTTTGTGTGTTTTAAATAGTCTCCGGATGTAAAGAGATACAAGGTTAAAACAATGAAGACTTGGTACTTGGTTGACTTTGAGGATTCAGAGTTAGGCAGTGATGAATTTGAGAATTCTCTTCTAGAATTGCTTGAAAAATCACCGGTTGCAGTGCGGATTCCATTGTGTGGTAGTTATGATGAAGCTGTACAAAAAGCCGTAAGTTTAATTTTTATTCTGAAAACATTATTTAATTAAATAACTTGTTAACTAACATAACTTCATTATTTTTTACAGGGAGGAATTTATGATCTTAGCCCAGATGAGATTGAATCTGCGCCTAATGGTCATTACTTATTATTGACGGGGCACGATATAGATGCAAACGGCATTCTATATTGGGAGTGTCAGGATTCGGGCGGGATACAATGGGGAGATAATGGATTCGTGTTGGTTCGTCGTAAACACAACCTATTAACGGAATTTATTGAGATGGAGGTATATATACCTTATTGAAGTTGTCAAATTTGAAAGATAATTTTATTTACGTATGTATTATTTTTTTTTGCAGGTTTAAATGAAGAACAGCTGATGATTATGGGTTTTAAGCCCTAGTGACCCTTTACTTTTTGTCATACATTTTAATATATTATGCTACCCTTCTATACAACAGATAAAAGTTGTTGAATATAACAGCAATAAACAATGGTAATAAAATATTTAATAAACAATAGTAATAAAATATTAACTTTCTTAGTTTTCTAGCAAATGATCAATGTCAGACATGCTGCACTCCTCTCATATTTTGTCTTCTACTTTGACAAACTCATTGCTTTGTCTTTGATTCCTGAGAAGATATCTTCTTGTAACACGAATTCGAGCAAAACCCCATTTGGATTCTCGTATCGAATTTGCTTTAAAATCAATCTACAAAAGAGACGGAATTTTGCTGGTTGTCGTAAAAATCCAAATGCGGTCTGAGAGAAGAAGACTACAAGGAATAAGAAGAGCGAATCAAAGCAAAACATCATCGGACACCCAGAAGGATAGATCGAGAATCGAGAAGGAAACTAGATCAGAGGAGAGGAATCGCGTCGGGAGGTGATGTTGTTTGGTTGGGGATTGGGTGGGATTAGGGTTTTATTCGATTCGATTAATCTAATTACTTCTGTGGGGCTGCATGATCAAGGATGCAGCTTCACATATCGAGCAGCAATGAGTTTATTGATTTGATGAAGATCAACAAACAATCTCTTACCGAATTCTCTTCCACACAATCTTAATCCTCGCTTTCTCTTGTTGCCTTTTGTCTTCATCCTAACCGCTGCTGTAGGTGTCAACAAGTGCTCCTCCTTTGGTAACCCCTCTTTTTTTTTTGTTGTTGTCCTTCAATCATTCTACTGTCTTTTTGTGTATGTTGATGGGCTCTGGTATGGTTCGGATCTCGACATATCGTGTAGGATCTAGCTACCATGTTGCTAGATGAACTAGGTCTTTTGCTAAGTTGTTTGGATCCAATGGTTAAGTCAACAAAGTTTTGGCATTTTGAAATTTTCTTGTTTGGTATCAGTTGAGCTTCAATTGTATCATAGTATGAAGCTTCGAGCTCAGATTTCATGGTTAATGGCATTTTGTTTTTACTATCAAGTTTGATGACAGTTTTGAAGAATTCCATTGTTGTGTTTGTGTGAAGTAAAAAGGTACAGATATCAGTATTACTAGATCAGAACCAAATACTGATGAGATTTCTCTTGTAGTTCATATGTTTAGCTTTGTAACCCAAAATCCCTAGTTGAGTATCTTCCTAATTATCCTCATGAAAGTTTCTTGCCTATTCTTATTTCTTTGCTTCAGATTGTTCTGGGAGGCGGCTAGGACCACATCTTCTTGGCAGGATAGATGATTCAGAGGTGAGTGATTGCTTCTTTTCGGATGTTTAAATTTACAATCTAGATCTCTTTGTATCATCATGTTAAGTCGGATTTTTTCTTTTCCTTTTCTCACCATCTGTCACAGCAGAGACTAGTTAGAGATTTTTTTTTACTTGAAGTAAGCACTCAAGAAATTCTAGATGGTTTAAAGCTTTCCAGATTCTTTTAGTCAACTTGTTTCGGATCAGTGCTTCGAGCTATGGTACATTCTCTAATCTTCAATTAAATGTTAAATTGTAGGTTTATCCAAAATGTATTTTTGATTTGATTTCTCTTTCTGAACAGGCAGAGAGAAGTTTGAAAGGGGAATCCAAATTTGCAGAACTTATGAACAAACACTTTGCTGCAAGTTCAATTCCAAAAGGATTTCACTATCTCTCTTTAAGACTAATCGATGAATATTCCTCCAATGCTCATGCCCGTAGACAGCTTCCTTCTATAAAAGACGACGCGTCTCTCTCTCTCTCTCTGTAACTCTGTTTAACTGCGCACTTGATATGACACGTAGGCTAATTAAATACCTTAGCATCACAAAAGTGACCAATATTCTCATGCAACAAAACAGAAGCTGATGAGACAACAAGAAACACAGAATAATACAGTATTATAGTATCTAGTACTTAAGCTTCCTTTTATTTTTCTTAACACCGAATTATGTAAGCAAATAACATGAAGAAAGAAAATAGAATTTCGAGATTAAGTAAAAAAAAAAATCTCATAAAGGAACATCTGGATTTCTTTCATTAAGGCTTATCTAGTTTTTTTTCAAACTTCTAGAAATCCAATTTTAGGATCTATTTTTGCTACAAAAATGATTACACAAAACACTTCTTTCTAAAATAAGGCTAATGGATGTCCATTTTCTTCTCAAATCCATGAATTCTCCTAAAATTTCTAAGTTCTCACAACATATAAATCCATCTCATTGTCCAATTTGCTTTTCTTCATCTGAAGCTTTTGCAGTATTCAGAAAAAAAAATAAATAAAAAAATACTGCTCTAGTTTTGGAACACCACCTCCTTTTAATCTCTCTTAATTTATTTATAAAAAAAAAACAAAAACAAAAATGGCACGTCAATTTGTCGTATTTGCCCTTTTGGCTTTGGCCGTGGCCACCGCATTCGCTGCGGACGCACCTTCAGCTGCCCCCACCGCCTCTCCGACCAAAGTCCCCACTGCCTCTCCTACCAAAGCCCCCACCACCCCAACCAAGGCCCCGGCCGCCGCACCGAAAGCATCATCCCCTGTTGCAGAGGAACCCACCCCCGAAGACGATTACTCGGCAGCCACCCCCAGTGACTCCGCCGAGGCACCCACCACCTCCTCCCCACCGGCTCCTACCCCCGAAGCCGATGGACCCTCATCCGATGGACCCACCGCCGAGTCACCCAAAAGTGGCGCCACGACTAATGTGAAGCTCTCCATCGCCGGCACTGTCGCCGCCGCCGGATTCTTCTTCTTCTCTCTCTAAGTTTTTTTTATTAAACTTGGGACCGAATCATGTTTGTGTAACACTATTATGAGATGATGCCGTATACCTCTAACTAATTACTACCAAATCTCTATAAATTAATGCTATCGAGAAAAAATAATATTTTATTAATTTATCGATAATAATTATTAATTTATAAAAACATTTGTTTAATTAAAAAATTTGTCATAATCAATATTTTTCTTAAACCAATTACATATCGTATTTAAAAAATAATACTAAAAATTTTCAATGTAGTAAAAATATTAGAAATAAACTCAAATAAGAATTCATGCAATTTTTTAAAAAATAAACTAACACAAAACCAATATTTCACTAAATTTTTTTACATATATAAATTATATATTGATAAGTTTATACAATTATTAATTTATGGTATTGGTGGGACCATGTAGTTACATAAAGTTTTCAAAAAAAAAAAAATGTCAAATATTACACTGTTCTAATTTAGAACCGGAAAAATTTATTGATTTTTATAATAGTTATAATTTATTGCAAGAATTAATTTATAAAAGTTTTTGTATATACCGAGAATGTAATCAGAGATTGAATGGAGTTATTAGTGTTACGTACTATATATGTTTTCTGATTCCTAATTCTTTTGGTTGTGAATCAATGTTTGTTTCGCTTACAGAGTAAATGAAAAACAACATTTCAAAAAGAGGGCATTTGGTCTAGTGGTATCGCTGAGGGTGCGAGAGGTCCCCGAGTTCTGTTACTTTTTAAATTGCACCAGAGTTCTGACACAGTTGGCTCTATTCTCACCTTTTTCTAATCCTAATGACAAAACTGTAAATTGGATATTCCATATTTGTGTAGGTTCGAGGATCCAATTTACAGTTATATAACAAGTTTACAAATATTAATACAATGCAATATCATAAAATTCAATATCTCTGGTTGGAAAAGAACCAAATATGTCCAAACAAATCTTTGTTTTGGGGCAAAACGGATTGACAGGCGCAAAGTCATATCTCTTTGAAAGATGATGGGGAATTTCTTTTAACACCTCTCTGCTACTGTAACAGAGCCTACAAAGACCACACAGATCTCTCAGACACATAAACAATGGCTAGTATTTTTTTATTTTTTTTTAAACTACTTCACATACATTTGAGGATTAGTGAAAGTGAACTTACTTTCTTAGTTTGGTCCGTCGATTTAGGTCTCTGTTTGTAGAAATTTGGAAGTGGCTTCGCTTTGAAGCATAGCCGTTGCCTTAGTTTACTCCCTTCCTTGTCCACACTCCTCTCCTCCGGCTTCTGGTCCTGTTGCTCAATTGCTTTGAATTTCTCCTCTAGCTTCTGAAACATCAAATAATGGTAAGTGACAATACACGTAGAAAACCAAAATATCTATAATCACACTCAAAAGCTCTTCTTGCCTTCTTTCTTCTCTCTGCTCTCTCCTCTGTTCTTAAGCCAAACGGTGTAAAGCAGCTCGGTGTCCTGCTTTTGTCTCCCAATAACTTGGTTAAATAAAAAAGGGAGGCACATATTATAACATTTGAACAGAGTAAACTCTTATTATTATCAGTTCTTACTCCGCAGGGAGGAAATTCCATCTTCCTCGACCTGTCTTAGCGGAAGAATCAGGAGCTATCTTCTTCCCTCTGCACTTACTGTAACACCTGATTACTTCTCTAACCACACGGGAAGAAAGTAAGAAGATTTTTAAGAGTTTATTGAGCAGGGTTTACCTTCTGTTACTCGATAAAGGTGTGGACAATAAGTCCTCCTCAGCAGTTCCATTTGCAGATACCTGCGATCACAAGAAGCATTAGCACTTGCTTAAGTGAAACACTGTTTAAAGAATGCAGGCACCTTGTTTGATGGTGTCCGGAGAGGAGTTTTGCAGTCTTTGGTTGGTTTAGAAGAAGCTCTTGACCCGTCAATCTTCCTTATGATGGACACTAATCTGTTGAACTCTTTTGCAGGTGTGAAAGTGTAAGAGCTGCTCTTGTTGCTAGGCTTTTGACTTGGAGTCCTCTCCGATGAACTGTACTTGGAGACTCTTGGTTTGGTACTGCTCTTTGGTTGTGAATCTTTGGATTTCTTCTGCAAAGACTGTTACAGATCAAGAACAAAAGAAGCCAAGGCAGAGAGAAAGAAAACTCTTAATCATCATTAGTAATAATCAGATAGATACCTTTAGTATAGGCTTCTCCTCCTCCACTTGTTCTTCACCTTTGCCATTGATATCTGACTCAGCCATCCCACAGTTCTCTTTCTCATCAGATTGTCTATTACACAATCCGCCTTCTTTCTCCGCAAGGAATTTAATTTGAGCAGCAACTGAAGATCCTCTTGGAAACTCAAGATCCGGTTTAGAGACCAGCCAATCTTTCTTTCCACCTGCATTGATATCTAGTTGAACTGCTGGAAGCTTCTCTGGTTGGGGTTTAGGGGTTTGCTGTTGAAGCAAAAGGGCCTCTTCTGCAGCAGCCTTTCTTGCAGCAGCGAGTTTCTTGTAGTGAGCTTCAAAGAAAGCTTTCTTCTGAGCTACAGATCCGGGCTTAGAGTATCTCTCAGCCTCCGCCACATAAGGGTTCTGTGTCGAGAAAGCAGACCATTTTTCCCAGTCAAGTTTCTCGGACATGAATCTCCCCAAGGACACAGACTGTGCTAAAGCACCAAGAGAATCTCCTCCCTAAGACAGACACAGGAAACAGAACAGATAGCTTAATATGTCCCCAAAAAAAAAAAAAAAAAAAAACATGTGATTTGTTTTGAAGGACTTGGAAATGAAAGCATGGGCTAACTAACCTCTGGAGCTGAATATGAGAATGGCTGCATGAGACAAGCAGATTCTCCCATTCTTTTGGAACAACAATTTCTAGTTTTACAGATAGTCAAGTGTGAATTTTTAGAGATCCTAAATTTGTTAAATTTTTGTTTATAATACTACTATGTGTTAGATGCAAAAAAAAAAAAATGTGGGGTTTTTTTGTCCGTTGTAACAAAAAAAAAAAGAAGAAGAAGCTTTTTAGTGTTTAAATTTTGAATTCAAAAATTGCAGGCTTCTGTCTGTTTCTTCCGGTGATAGAAAAAAGAAAAAATAAAGGCTTATTTACGCTTTTATGATAATTTTACTATTAATTAAAAGTATTACCACAGGCGGTCCTCCTTTTTAGGAGTCGTTTGATTTTATTTTATTTATTGATAACTTCATTAGTATTATTATTAGACTGCTTGCTGATCAAACAAACCTCTCTCTCACACTTGACAAGAAGGTAAACAATTTCGATTTTCACGGACGCAACATTTCCATTAACTTGGCCATGAAAACCTTAATATGTACATACATCATACACCACATACATTAGAGTTTAATCATTTTTGTTTATGTGAACTGTGAACTTCAGTAAAAACATTTCCGTCTTTCACCAATCTAGAATGAGATACTACATTTTGGTTACCCACCAAGATAGATAGAGAGAGAGAGGCCATATTTCGATCATCTTGCAAGAATAAGACACTACATTTTGGTTACCTCCCAAGAGAGAGAGAGAGAGACGCCATATATTGGTAATCTCCCAAATTTGAGTCATGTCACAAGAAGGAAACACATATTTTAGTTATCTCATACGAGAGAGACCATACAATGCAGAGATGCCCGAAACCGAACTGTAAAAGGGCTCTTAGGAAAGCTTTTGAGTTTGATATTCAGCTAGAGACAGAGGAATGCCTGAAGAGATCGAACAACAATTGGAACAAAAACAACATGAGGGGAATGTTTGCTTTGCCTCCTGTACATCACCCTGAATTGGAACCCGAGCTATGGTACTGTCTTACAGTTGGTAAAACAATGGTCGACAACTTTAAGGTCCTATATTACTATTTTGTTACACAATCTTGTCTTGTGCTTATGTTTGTTACGAATCAATTGATTGGTGAAATAGGCTCCAGACCTATTACCTAATCTTGAGCTCCTTATCCTGTTGATATGATTTCACTCAATATTTCTCTTACGAGTTTGCACTAAGAGATCGACATTTTGGTTCCTTGGGCGTTTTGAAAAACAGAATACGAATTTAGAAATATTAAGAAAAAAAAACAAATCCCTGAAAAGAGTACAAAGAAACCTATATGACTTTGGGGAAAATCCAAGATTTTCAAGCAAAATGTCTCACCTTTTTTTGGTTTAATTGTATCTACACAATGCTCAGATTTCTAACAGAAACCCTCCACACTTGAATCAAGGAGCCTTCTTCTTTCTCAGGTTTCTGTGTTACGAACATATCTATCTCGATCATTCGTGTCCAAGAAACCCGTGTTCGAGTACGAAGTTCGTCTCTTGTTTCTGTAACCTTTCCCTCTTGTTGTTCCTCTAACTTTACGAGTCGAGAACACCAAAAGCATCACTACTAAGAACCCTACACCAGAGATCAACCATAGAGCGATCACCCATAACTTCAACGTGCTGAATCTCCCTTCAGACTCGGACGAACCAGTTGATTCTTTTAAATCATCGCTTCCTTGGGCTTGTTTCGTTTCAATGTTTCCAACTTTTCTCGAAACCGAGATCTTTTCAGTCGATTCAGATCCAGGTTCAGGGCAATTTCTTCTCTTGTGATGCAGAAACAGAGCTTCGTTTAGCTTCTGTCCACATTCAATGCTGAGAAGGTCTCTTTGCCGTAGATCATTGTCTGTTTGATGAACTGCCGAAGGATTAGGCGGGTCTGGAAACTTTGCCCAGCATTTGTTGATCAAATCGGTGTTCCTCCAATTCGCCTTGTCGAAGCTCCAATTTCCAACTTTGAACTCAAGACCGTAATGGAAAACTCGATAGTCAACACCAGGTTCAGGAACATAACCGGGATAAATCAAAATATCTTTGTTTATGATATGCCGCAAATTCAGCTGCACAAATGTTGTATTTAGACCCTATTCAAAACCAATCATTGAGCAGAAAGTTAAGAATTGTGGTAAGTTTTACCTCTGCAGCGCCAAATGAATAACCGTACATTTCGCTGATCCAACCGGATTCATATATATCCCCAGTTAACTCCTTCCCATAGTGTTCTTTGTCTGCTCGAACCTCCTGGGTTTTAAGCAACCAGTACATTGCGAATTTCCGGAGATCCTCTATGTGCATTATAATGACTCCACCAACTTTATCACAAGCCTCGGGATTACGCGTGTGAAGTCTTGCAAGGTCGTTATCACATCCAATAAGATAGCTAAACAAAAGAAAGAGAAAATGTTAAAAGGGATTTCTGCATCATCTATAAATTGGAAAAGAGAGAAAACGAAATTTGTTGTTTCTCAAGATTTTTTACTCGTAAGGAGTTGAAACTGGTCGGCCTCGAGCTGCCTTAAACTCCCAAGGAGTGATGGGTCCTCGGAGGATCATGTCAGCATCAAGAATTACTATGTACTCTGCATCAATGTTCGTGTGGTGAAGCCAATGGACAACCGCTGCTGGTTTGTTAATTGCTGGGTACCTGATTGAGTCAAGAACATAGCAAAATCAGATGAAGATCAAGTTATAACTTCAAAACCCGAGGTTTAACTGCTAATCGTACCAATCGCCTGTTAGAGGATGTCTGCTCATCGAAGGAACATAATGCGTCGGGGCCAAGTCATGACCTTTATAGTTTTTAAGATTTTCATCTGTGCAACTGAGAAGCCGAGTGATATTTCCGGGTTGGCCGCTCAGGCGGAAACTGTGCATGAAGCCGACTGTTTGCCAATCGAAATAAGTCGTGCACTCAGTAGAAAACAGTGTGTGAATTTTTGGATAAGTTCCTTTGAATTCATCAACTGGTGGCGGCTTGTGTTGGTCTGGCAAGATATGTACACTTCCTGGTGCAAGCAGTTTAGGCTTTGTTAACTCCATGAAAGTTTTGCTCTTCAGAAAGCTTAAGTATTTGGACCACTTTGGTTTCGGACACCCATTTTCTGCGTGACGCAGTATGAGTCCCTCGTTCAATGTATTCATGCATTCCAGACTTAAAAGAAGACCTCTTCGCCTGTATGGATCAGGTTCCATCATTTTCACCTATTCAATGAAAATTGTTTGTCGGTAATTGCATCCATTAGAGATACATGAAATGGAGTTGAGAACTTATGAAGGTTACCTCTCTTGGATATGGAGGCTCGGGGAAGAGACGGTTGCAGTCATAGACTATATTGTCTTCGTGGTGGTCCAGTTTAGTGAAAGACCAGTTCCCAATGGAAAAAGGCAAACCGTAATGCAGAAGAACAGGCTCAACACCTTCTCGTGGAACATACCCGGGATATATCATCAAGTCGTCGTTAATCTTGTGCTTAAGTCCTGCCTGTGGATCAAAAACAAAATCACACAGTATTATAATCGAAATCAAACGTACTGAAGACGGTCAACGTCAGAGCATGAGCAATAGAATTAAGGAAGGTGGTGACTTTACTTCTGCAGCACCGAAGGAGTAACCATACATCTCACTGATCCAACCTTTGCCGTAAACATCTCCGGTGATATTGGTGGCCCAGTGAGCTGTATCTTGGCGAACCTCTTCAGTTTTTGATAGCCAAAGAGGAGCCAAGACCCGAAGATCGTCGATATGCATGGCGAGAAGACCGCCAACTTTGTCACAGAGTTCTGGATGCTTTGTGTGCAATCGCACAAGGATGTTATCGCAGCCAACCAAGTAGCTATTTCAAAGAGATAAGGCGTGAGCAACAATGAGCGGAAGGCTTAAGGTTTAGGTTTGACAGAAGAAGAGGTAAAAATATAGATACCCGTAAGACGCAGCAAAGGGTCTTCCAATTTCTGCACCGAGTTCCCAAGGGATGATAGGACCTCTAATGATCATGTCAGCATCAAGAATGACGACCCAATCCACATGCTTGGCATCTTCACTGTGTTGAAGCCAGTAAAGAACTCCAACTGGTTTGTTAATTGCTGGGTACCTACGAAAAAAGAATTACATCCTAAACATCAAAGATCCATCTAATCCCTAGCTTTAATTGAAGACCAGAAAGCCCATCAACAAGATTCCAAAATTAGCGAAGAATAGTAAAGGATTAAACCAAATTGATCCAAATACATAGCTCGATTTCACAAGTGAGCAAGCAAAATCGAAAATTGATACAAGACACACAACAACGTGGTTCTGTCTGGAGCTGATGTTCCACAACAACAAGTTTCAAAAAAAAAAAAAAAATAGAAAGAGAAGAGAATAGTAAGTAATGGTTGGTTTACCAGTCACCGGTCGTAGGATGTTTGCTCCAAGAGGGAACCTCGAAAGTGGGAGCGAGGTTCATGCCTCTGTAATTCTTCTTCTGCTCATCGGTACAGCTCAATAACCGGGTAATCGGACCGGGTTGTCGGGATTTCTTGAAGCTATGCATCAAACCAACCGTCTGCCAATCGAAGTAGTTCTGGCACTCCACCGAGAACAGCGTGTGGATCCGATACGGTGCCCTTTGACCCGATTCATCCGCCAAACACGACACCACCAGCGCAGCCACAATCGCCGTGATCAAATCCAACCACCGCATCTCCATCAAACCTAACTAAAGTTGCATTTTTTTCTTCTTTTTTCTTTTTTTGATCTAAGTTTAAAAAAAAAAAAAAAAAAGTCAATGCATGGACGATTGATCCATGCCGATGCGTGTTACCTTCTTCTTCTATAAACCCGATGGTTATGATTAGGTAGTGGCGACCACGAACGAACTACAACTTGTTATATTATTCAAAAAAAAAAAATTCGAGATATTTGGGATTGAATAATAATCAAAGAAGATTCTATGAATTTTGCCCTTTCTGAATCGCCCAAGTTTTTGAAGGCTGCCATAGAGTCCGGCAACACGTGTGTACTGCCCATTTTTACATACCTCCAAAACTCGGCAGAGTTGCCAGCGTTATTAATATTATTCTCACCATTACTTTCTAATATAAGTATTTCCTAACACATTGTAGGAGATCACGTTATGTTACTTAAAATGTATGGTTAGCTAATACCATTATCACATAGCTCTGCCCCAACACGAATTAGACTCATTCTCCCTCGTTGACCTTCAAGTTTATATATAAGTACTATTATTCCCTTTGCGATGATCCGACTGCACGTATCAACTAACTAAAACCAAGAAAAAGAGAACGAGAGCAGGAGATCAAATATCGCAGCAATGATATCTTTCCGCTTAATAATATGTGTTCTCGTCTTGGCAACGTTGATTATGTTGGCCGAATCGTCCTACGGTGGAAACGACCAGAAACGCACTCCTCCTCCTCCAATGGCTCCTTCACCATCACCCAGTGGTGACGGCGGTCACTTTGGTGAACCCAAGACGCTTCCACCACCTCCAAACGCCGCCACTTTCACCACTTGCCCTCAGTTAATCACCTCAATATTGATTACTGTCTTGGCTTTCGTCTTCTAATATAAGACATATATTTTGGCTTTTTCTTAACTTTGGTTAAAGTTATTTCCTTTTTTTGGCTTTTTCAAGTTGTACTTGTGTACTGATCTCAAACTAACCTATGAATATATACAACTATCAGATAGTTTTTGTGATAACTAATAAAATAAAACGAAACAACGAACTACACTATCCCCATTTAGATTGTTTTGTCCTTTTTCTCATATATTAGATATTAATTAGGTACCGAATTGGATTGTGGATAGTTGTTTGGTTACATTTAAGAATCATAAGTTTCTAATTCAAAATAAATTGGCAATATTAAGTAGAGGGTTTCATATACCTTATATATACTACTCTGAAATCTCTCAACAATGACAACGTTCTAATACATTTATTTTGTGATCAAGGCTGATGAACATCTAAATATGAAGTTTTGTGGGAATGAAAATCTACGTGTGTTCATACCTAGTTCTAATACTAATTTGAAAAATAAGAAGATACAAATCTTAAGAAAAATAAACAAAGGTGAAAAATAAAACAATAACATTTCTATGGAAGAGCCGCAACATCTTTGTTTTTCAATACAAGCACCAGCCATGGATACAAACACTCAAACGAGCAAGAAGGGATGCCAATGAGTGGATGAATACAGAGGAGTATATAGAAAACCTTTGCAACAAGGAATGATTCACATCATGAAAGGCAATTTCACCAACATTGGACGAGACCAAGCATGACCTGGATTAAGTGCAATTAATTATGATATTTCTTTCACAAATGCAGAATCTGAGCCGCAATCAGGATGGATTGTAAGAGAAGATAGAGGAGGACAAGCAAAAGGTTTCAAGGTACACCATGCTTTAGAAAGTGAGTGTCAAGGATTGATTCAGGCAATACAATATTGCTGGGCACAAGGACACATAAGTATCATATTTGAATGAGATTGGGAGGAGCTCACAAACTTATTTGAATGGTAGATCTCTCAATTTTGAGATTTACAATTGGTTAAAAGAGATTTAATATTTGAAAGCCAAATTTGAGGATATACGATTCCATTGGGTTAAGAGACTACAGAACAAGACCGCAAATCAGCTTACGAAAAGTTTAATGCTTCTGCATTCAAAGTTTGTTTTCCATTATTTTGTCCTCCATGTATTAATCGCTAATTTACATGAGGATTTCTGTAACTAAAAAAAAACCATTTCTACCGTGATGTCAGTAGAAATTGTGGATTAAGTAATTTGATCATGAATTCATGATGCGTACATGACCGTTACTACTACCGGTGATGTCCTTTAAATTCCGTAGACCTTTTATTTTTCAATTTGGTGAAACAATTATTTCCGGTTGACTTTTAACCTAGAAAATACGAGATCAACGGCCGTTAAGTTGTGTTAATGTCTACTTTGTCTTGATATGCAAGTACATCTCGCTGTGATGTTTCCCTTATTCACAGCTGTTACAGAAACATTCTTGGGCTTTGGCCACCAAAAGGATTCAGACACGTCAACTTTCTTCGCAAAGACACACATTCTCTCTCGTTGACTTTTCACCCATAAGAAGTACTTATTATATTGGGCGTATACTAACTATATGTTTCTAATATATGGCGTATTCAATCAAAACTTATAAATAATTGTTTATTTTTAATTTGCTGGCTAAATAATGTTATTTTGTTTGATTCGATCATATCTAACATGGTAAAACTGGTTTCAATAATAGTTCTTAAATATATTTTGAGATAAAGATTAATGGTGGAATTATTATTCGAAATCTGAAATCCGTTCTGAAAATATTCGGAAGAGTTTATTCGGATCTAGATAGTAAATTTTTTGATCCCTCAAAACTATATCCGGATCCGTCAAAACCACACCTAGATCTGGGTATCTTGATTCTAAAATTCGGATATACGATAAATATATTATTTTAATATGTATTTTTAATAATTTGAGGTTGTTATATCCACATATATTTAATTTTAATTACTATATCTAGAAATGTTTTAATTAATATGTATTCATGATATTCGAACAAATATCCAAAGTCCGGATATCTAGAAACCACAAATCTAGATAATTATTCTTTGAATCCAAGGGATCCAGATTTGAATATCTTGAAATTGTCCAGATATCTAGATTTGCCAACCCCTAATTGTAAGAATTATTTTCTCATTAGTTTTGTTTATGAAAGCTTTCTTCTCTTAAAAAAAAATTGGTAAAATTACTTTGCCAAATTAACTAACAGCATGCTTAAGCTTAAGAACACCAAGTTGGGTTAAGCATGACTTCTGTTTGTTCAATCCGGAGGAAAAAAGACAAGTTGTACAACACATGTCAAGATCTGGGTGTCGGTGTGTGTGTTGCCACGTATGGATGCTGGCTCCTCATGCGAAACCCTCTCTTTAATCTCTATATATCGTGAAGCTTATGCTACAGTCAGTAGCGTGTTTGGGTGAAAACATGTCGCGGGCATGAATGACTGATTAGCTTTGACTTGAATGTTGATATATGCATGGAACTTCGTTAGAATTTTTATTAACTTTTTTTACAGGTATATTTTGTACTGAATGATTTGGGTTTGGGTGAGTTTAGAGTTTACTATGTTTCTGCCGACTAGAAAAAGGAGTTTACTATGTTTCTTATTTTTTCGATAAGATTAGAAATAAACGTGAAAGAGTTAAAATTAACTTATAATATAACTTATAATTTTTTCCATTTGTTAATGCATGTCATACTGCATTGTCTCTTTGTTAGTGTAACTTATAATAATACAATTTCCATGTGTTAATAAGTATGCAGTTTCACATTATTTATGTTTTCTCATGCCTTTTTTCGAATATGGTTTGTTTTCGGGCCCAACCCAAAAAGCTTTGGGCCGGGTTAAAAAAGAAGAGAAAAATGGTGTTGGTTTGTTGGTCTTCTTCGCTCCGCCGCTCTGAAACTCGCCGCCAGTGTAAGCTTCTTCTTCTTCTTCATCACTTGTGCTCTTAGACGTAAGTTTTCTCTCTTTCCAAAAGGCATGTGTGAGTCGATTGACAAACCTAATTTTCCTCGCTCTTGTTGACATTTCACATATATTCATATATATCTGGATTTGGTTCAATTAGCACATAGGCATCTAAACCCTAATTTCGTCTGGAAACAAAAAAAATATATATAGCAACGAAATGGAAAGATAGTGATAAAATTCCTCTGTTTTGCAGTCTAAATCTCTGTAGGAAATGAACCGTATTGGATTGATTAGCGGATCATCCAAGGATGTAGTCCGGAGAACGTTTGCTGCAGCAGCTAGTAAAGCCAAGAAAGGTGGCAAAGGAGGAGGAGCTAGCGATGCTCCTAAAGGTTCCAGCTTGAGTAAAGAGATCAAATCCACCACTATTGTTGGTGCTAATACTCTCAAAGATGGATCTGATCCCAAGATCTTACCTGATTCTGATTACCCTGATTGGCTCTGGCATCTGCTCGATAAGCGGCCAGCGCTTAGTGAACTTAGGAGGAAGAACGTTGAGACTCTTCCCTATGATGATCTCAAACGTTTTGTCAAGCTCGACACACGAGCTAAAATCAAGGAGAACAACTCCGTCAAGGCCAAGAACTGAGATTCCTCATCAAACATTTTATTTTTGTAAGATGTGTGTTCTCTCTGCTCTCTGCTCTCTCCCTGTTGCGGTTTTATTAGATTTTCCTTGCATGTGGAACTATGCTTGCTAATAAGTAAGTTCGTTCAGTTAGATTTCATTTCTCAAGTGTATGATGTTCTTGTAAGTTCTCAGACTCTTATTATATCCAAGAAATTGCTGCTTCATCTTTTCTCTGCTTTGAATGTGGAGCCTTACTGAAATGGCTTTATCATGCTTGCTATATAAGTACATTCTTTCTGTTAAGTTACATTTCAGAGTCAGTAGCATTATGCTCTTGTAAGTTCTTGATCCTTAAGACTCTTTATTACTAAATCCAAGAAACTGCTGCTTCTGTGAGTTAAACTCTTGGCTCTTGTTTAACCGAGTGATATGTCCAGCAAAGTGTAGCAGAAATCCGAGATGATTTGGTCGGTTCTTAAAGATACTGCAGGTGTACCTGATCCATTTAACAATCAGATTTACTGTAGTAGCATTACATGGGACCTAGCTCATTGATATTGCATCACGATTCTCTAGCTGGATACCAACTCTTGTTGTCTACCTCTTGTGGGGTTTAATACCTTCAAAAGAAAGGTAAAGCAAAGTTTGCATCATTATCTCCCTTTTGTTCTTCCATTATTGCTCTTCTTTGCTTTAATTGTTACTTGTCCTATGACTTGCTCCGTGACAATTTCATATTGCTTTGTGTTAATACTAGTTTTGATTGCGATACCGTCAACAACTTACTGGTTAAACCCAAAACTAGAGCCAAACCATCCTGTGTCTTTAACCTATATGAAATAATTGGGTTAAGTTTCAATTTGAACCGGTTTTGTTTAAGTTATGATTTTCTTTCTATGATATTGTATCTGACAAGTGCCTGCTACTTATTCCTTTATGGCTACATATCCCATGCCCATGAAAGTTTAAGACCATTCATCACATGCTTTTATGGGTATAACAAAAAATAAAGCTAACTTTTTTTCTCCTCACATGCCTATTTTCCTCTTTTGACACCTTGACCACATCTTGCTTTGTTTGTTTTATTTCTGCATGTTTCCTTTTCTTTTCTTAAACGTATGCTAACTTAATCTTTGATTTATATATGTTAACGATATAATTATGAAATCCAAGGTCATGATCAAAAACATTTTAAATCGCTGATCAGAATCTGTCCTTATAGTATCGTTAATTACTATAATATAATGGGACATTGGCACATTAAACATTGCTACGCTGGCTTATAAGTTATTTAAAAGCTATCCTTATTTGTCGTCTAATAACTACTCTTACCTACAATTTATACTTATCACATGGCATAAAATGTCACAACTTATTCATATAAGCGCAACGGTATTTCCAGAAATTTCGAATTGTTCATTTTTCCTTTATCTTGATCCACTCTTTATTTTTGTTTATCGGCATATAATATAAGTTTCGTTTTAGATGGAAAATTTGAAACTACTGCTGCAATTATAACGGATTTAATAAATTGTCCAATAATCTCAGATCCTGAAATAAAAACGAGTAACGAATTATTAGATCTATAATCTCAAACGATGTAATATTAAAATTCATCGATATCCAATTAAAGAGTCGATGATTCGATAAATCCAATTCGATTATTACCTGGAAAAAAAAGTAGTGTAGCTTTTGATACCATCTAAACAAGTTCTTGATAAAAGGCCACTTTTTGCCATGTGTCTCCATCATTACACTCAGTCGTTTTTCACTTTATAGAATTAGGCATTTCTCACCACTATTTTTCTTTTCTCTTTCTTCCACATTTATTTAAATCAATTTTTCCTCACATTATTATTATTATTCTGTAAATTTAAAAATCACTTTTTGTTACTCCCTAATGTTACGCGTTAAACAAAAAGATCTTGGACCATTTATTTTCCAAGTATCTCTTCTTTGAAATTTGGTATTTAATCCGTGTAATGAAGACACCAGATTTTCAAAGTTCGGTTACCAAAAAAAAAAAAATGGGAGTTATATTTAGGCTGGTTATATAGTATAGTAGTAGACCCAAGTGCTTATGTTACGGCGATAAAATCATTTTCATTCTTGATTTATTTTTAGTAGTTTCCACAGAATCCTTTCTTCTCGTCTCTGTGAGTATATAGGAGGGCTTGTTCCTTGATTACCAAGAAATCGCTTTTTATCTCTTCTTTCTTCTGCAACTCTTTCGGTTTTACAGAACACAATCTCCTTCCTATGCCTCCGACCTACTTTCCTCTCCGGTGGGAGAGCACCGGCGATCAGTGGTGGTACGCTACTCCCATTGATTACGCTGCCGCCAACAGCCAGTACGATTTAGTCCGCGAGCTTCTCCGGATCGACTCTAATAACCTCATGAAGCTCACTTCCCTCCGCAGAATTCGCCGCCTCGAGACCGTCTGGGACGACGAATCTCAGTTCCACGACGTCGCCGCCTGCAGATCACGCGTCGCTCAAAAACTCCTCTCCGCCTGCGACGAAGGCGGCCCGAGATCCAAGAGGAACACTCTTATCCGCTCTGGGTACGGTGGCTGGCTGATGTACACCGCAGCCTCCGCCGGAGATCTTGCGTTTGTTCGTGATCTCCTCGAGAGAAATCCTCTGCTTGTGTTCGGTGAAGGAGAGTACGGCGTCACTGATATACTCTACGCAGCTGCGAGAAGCAAGAACGACCATGTTTTCCGCCTCATTTATGATTTCGCGGTTAGTCCAAGGTTCGGAAACGGCTGTTTCGAGCAGCAAACCGGAGAAATTCCGGCGGCTTACAAATGGGAGATGAAGAACAGAGCGGTTCACTCTGCTTCTAGAGGAGGCAATTTGATCCTTCTCAAACAACTTCTCAGTGATTGCTCTGTTGAAGATGTCTTGGCCTTCCGAGACAAGCAGGGCTCCACAATCCTCCACGCAGCTGCCGGAAAAGGAAAAATTCAGGTAAGCGTCTCCGGCCACAGCTATAACTCCTTTTTACTAAATATCACTAAAAAAAAAAAACATTTGGATCTTGGCGATGATGCAGGTGGTTAAAGAGCTTGTGGCTTCATACGGTTTGGTCGAGGCTGTGGACAACCAAGGGAACACGGCTTTGCACGTGGCAGCCTACCGTGGCCACGCTGATCTTGTGGACTCTCTGATCTCCGCGTCTCCATCTTTGATCCCCGCTAGAAACAACGCCGGAGACACTTTCCTTCATGCTGGAATCTCCGGTTTTCGGACTCCGGCGTTCGAGAGGCTTGACAAGCACACGGAGCTCATGAACCGTCTGATCACATCCGCTGCCTCGAAATCTCCAGGAGATTTTGTGAATTATAGGAACAACGAGGGACGCACGGCTCTTCACTTGGCCATCTCTGGGAATGTTCCTCTGGAGTTCGTTGAGATGCTCATGTCTGTGAAATCGATTGATATAAACATACGTGACAACGCTGGTATGACTCCGCTTGATCTGATCAGGCAGAAGCCGCTATCTCCGACGTCGGATCTCCTCTTCCGACGGCTGGTATCAGCCGGAGGGATGTTCAGTTCTCGTGATCAAAGCATCACAAGTGTGGTCGCGTCTCACTTGAAGGACAGAGGAAACTTTTACAGCCCAGGAGCTCGTTTCAAGACATCGGACGCTGACATGTTCCTAAGCACCCGACTTGAAGTTGCCTCTGACAAGAATGCTGTTTTGGTCCCTAGACACGTGAGATCCAGCTCCTGTTCCATTGAGATTGGTCAGCTAAACGTGATGGATGAGAATCATCATCTCAAGAAATGCAGAAACGCTTCTGTTAACTCTGCAACGGAGAGATTGAAGAGCGTTTTTCACTGGCCGCGAATCAAGAAACAACCAGGCCATTCCAAGAACGATTCTGAGATAAGCATCGGTTCGACAACTCTTGAGACGCAAGAAACTCCTGTTCCTCTCCGACAGAGATTCTCAAAAAGCAGCACTTCGTCCCTTGATCTGCCTAATAACAATAAAAGAACGTTAGCGGTAAGAAGTAACCAGTCGAGTCCAAGAGCCAAGAAGAAACGGTTTGGCTCGGTGCGGTCTCGTTCGAGCTCTTTCTCGAAAATATCCATCCACTCTTCTTCAACTTCTTCGTTTTCGAGCATGGTTGATCTTAAACAGAAGGGAGCGTTGATGGATACGAGCATAGCCGGGCCATCTGGCTTGAACCGGACAGCGGTTATGGAGACAGTGAAAAGTAAGTTAAACGAGAAGCAGGGTTCGGTAAGGAGGAGATTGAAGAGCCATTACTTTTGCTTTGGTGCTTCAGCTTTGTCTGTGAAAACGCCGACTACGGTCTTGGTATAACCGTATTGGTGTGTAGAGCAAAACCGGATTGACAAATTAGAGAACCAAAATATATAGAATAGGTTCGGTTCGGTTTGGTTTCTATTTATAGTTTTGTGCTAATGTAGTTAAATGGATTGTGTCCTGAAGTTAAAAACTATCAGCCGTTTTCATTACTAGCACCAAGCAGTCTGGAGAATTTCGTACCGTTTAGTAATTGATGTGAAATAAAAATAATAATAATAAGGTCTCTTTTGATGTATATATTTATATCCTCTTAACAGTAATAGTAATAGTAATGTAAACTTGGTAGAAGTTTGGAATAATTCTGTGTGTTGGAAATTTATTAAAATAAAATTGAATGAGTCTTTTGGCTTTGCGCCAACGATGCTATTTATTTTCTGATTTGTTAAAAGGAAGGGCCGCTAGTCATACATACACACACCATTACGACCCAATATAAAGGTTTCATTCATATAATGGGCCATTCACATATCATCTTTTTTCATCGTACGAAGTCCAATCTGGGTGGCACCCACCTGACCTAGTCATCGATTTCACAGCCACTGATTGTTAATCTCTTTGAAAACTTGATTAATCTTCTCTAACATTGACTTGAAGAAAGATAATCTTCTTATATTTGTACTTAAGAACCAAAAAAAAAAAAAAAAGTAAATAAGTTTGGGTTGAATTCTAATAAATTGACCCAAACTAGAGAAGAATACTTATTTAACCTTCTTAGCAAGCGTTATCTATAATAAAAAATAATACATTTGCCAGGTAACAACTAGCATTCGTAGAATTCTCACATCTCATTGACCCCAACAAAAACTGCAGAAAAATGCTCCAAGAAACCTCCAAATCATATTAGAATTTGTGATAATAAATAATAATCAGAATTACAGAAATAGTCCCCAATAGTAACGAATGGCGTCATTATGAACATGTATTCAATCAACGAACATTCTAATACGAATAAACAACACTAAAAATTTCCAGTAATTTCAAACAAAAATAAGAAGTATATAAATATACAAGGAACAAATCGTTTTAAGGTATTGGGGCCAGCCAGCTAGCTAATAAACTTCAAAAAAATCAAGTCTCCCTCACTGAGGTCAAAGTCAACTTTCATCCTCTCATTCTTCCCTGCATCTTTCTCTCTATCTTGCACGCAACTTTTGGAACCACAGAAAAAAAAAAAAAAAAGGCAGAAAGATTGCCTCACAAGTCACAACATTCCTAAGTTGGCGGCAATGAAGGGAATCCCAACTCCATCTAACCAAATCCAAAACCAAGATCTTGAGGAGGTATATGCTCTTTCTTTATGATCATCACTTGTCACCTAGCTAGGAATATGAATTTAGAAACTTTGGTCGTCTTCATTCAAAGATTTCGTTCCCCTTTTTTGGATATGCTTTAATTAAATGTGTTTGTTGTAACTTGTAAGATGATAATTTGGAATTCTGAGAGACTTACTTACTTATTTACAGGATCAATCATTTGATCTGGAAGATTGGCTTCCAATCACAGCATCACGAAATGCCAAGTGGTATTATTCGGCTTTCCACAACGTCACTGCCATGGTTGGTGCGGGAGTTCTTGGTCTCCCTTATGCCATGTCAGAACTTGGATGGTATATCTTTCTCTCAAAAATACCAACTCCATAATAAATAAAGTCTGGACATGTACAAATTGTTTTGCTTTGTTTCCAGGGGACCTGGGGTTGTGGTGTTGATCCTGTCATGGGTCATTACGTTATACACCCTCTGGCAAATGATTGAGATGCACGAGATGCTCCAAGGACAAAGGTTTGATAGGTACCACGAGCTGGGCCAGGCAGCCTTTGGCAAAAAGCTTGGGTTGTACATCATCGTGCCGCTACAAGTTCTTGTTGAAACCAGCGCGTGCATAGTTTATATGGTGACAGGAGGTGAATCGTTGAAAATGGTTCATAAACTTTCTGTGGGAATTGATAAGTGCACAAAGATGAAAATACGACACTTCATTTTGATCTTTGCCTCTTCACAGTTTGTGCTCTCCCTTCTTAAAAACTTCAACTCCATCTCTGGTGTCTCTTTGGTAGCTGCCGTCATGTCTGTGAGGTAAGCGTATCTACTCCTTTTGCTTTATCTTGTGCAAACATTAACTTTTGGAGAATCTCTGACCAATGTTTTATTACATCCCACAGCTATTCCACAATTGCTTGGGCAGCCTCACTGACAAAGGATGTCCCCGGAAATGTAGATTACGGCTATAGAAAACGAACCAACTCAGTGCCGTTAGCCTTCTTAAGCGCATTGGGGCAGATGGCTTTTGCGTACGCAGGTCATAACGTTGTTTTAGAAATTCAAGCAACGATCCCATCAACACCAGAAAATCCATCAAAACGACCCATGTGGAAGGGAGCCATTGTAGCCTATATCATTGTAGCTTTCTGTTACTTCCCTGTGGCCCTTGTAGGGTTTAAGACCTTTGGAAACAATGTTGAAGACAACATCCTCAAATCACTCGATAAACCCAGGGCACCTATCATTTTGGCCAACATATTTGTGGTCATACACCTCCTCGGAAGCTACCAGGTATACCACCTTACTAGACTTGTAGCTATACCAAACTTGCCTTAACCTGTTGTGAATCTGCTTGTCCTAGGTGTACGCAATGCCCGTATTTGACATGATCGAATCTGTAATGATAAAGAAATGGCACTTTAGACCAAGAAAAGTTCTACGGTTTACTATCCGCTGGACTTTTGTGGGTAAGTCTCTATGATTTGCACACAAAGACTAAATCTTTTGCAGAGAAAAACTAGCTTACTTGTATATATATATATTGCAGCGGCCACAATGGGTGTAGCAGTAGCTTTACCGTATTTCAGTGCGTTGCTGTCTTTTTTTGGAGGATTCGTGTTTGCCCCATCCACATACTTTGTAAGCGGCATACTGCTCCTAAACATGATTAATGTCAAAATAGCTCCTCTATTTAACAAACATATACGGTCGTTTCTCTTTCAGATCCCATGCATCATATGGTTGATCCTAAAGAAGCCAAAGAGATTTAGCCTATCATGGTGTATCAACTGGGTAAGTGCAACTCCTCCCTGTGGGTTTATTGTCAAGTTCTAATCATGTTAAGCTAATTTACAGGTTATCTTTCTTTTGCAGATTTGTATCATTCTTGGGGTTCTCTTGATGATCATAGCACCTATTGGGGGAATGGAGCAGCTGATATATCGTATTGAAAACGACAGACTACTTGACTCCTACTGCAAAAACACCTGAAAACTCAATGCAGCGGGCTTGCTATGAAATTTCCTTGTTAAACTCATTTTGCATCTGCGTTTTCATTCACCTTTTAAAGTGAATGAAGGTAACATAAGTTTGTTGGATGCAACGATTTCACTTGTACTAGAGGCTATATACCAAACTCTAGTGTAAATCTCTAGAAACAATTCTGAGACATACTCTCTCTCTACTGGTTTTGTCATTGGTTCATTAAATTAACCAAAATTCAGACTCACTGGATAAAGTGTTAAGTGGATAAAAGGCCATTATATTTGTTAAATTTGAATCTAACTATCATACTTTACAACAACTCTCTCTGATTCATGTACACTAACTGCTATTACCCAAAGACAGAACACACTCTCTGAATCTCAGTCGATTTCACCCTCTTCTACTTCATTGGCGGGATCTGGAAAAGCAAGCAGGTCGGCTTCATCTTCGTCCTCATCATGTTTCATAAATAGCCCCAGCTGTTCTAGAGGATTGCTTCCTCCAAATCCGAAAACACCCAACCCATCAGAGTCAGAGCCAACCTCTCTTTGATTTGTCGAATGGTCCGTGTTAACCGTTTTAAGCAGTCTAGGTGAGTGCAAGTGGTCTTATATCATAAGAACAAGCACCTGCCCAAAAAGCTTCTCTTTCTTCTGCTTCTCTTTGCTGCTGAGGTTTGTTTTCATTTCACTTGAATGTAATATTATTATTCTTCTTTTTTTCTCTTTTCTTTTCTCCTGTATCTATTGTTTGATTAATTATGAGAAAGATCTCTGTGTCTTCGTCTTGTCATGGTATGTTGTACTATTTCGAATACGTTCTTGTAACTATTACTTGGTTAAGAGTTTAGACTGTCAGACCAAATTCAGGTTTTGGAGTTATCCGTGTGTATAGTGAGACAAGAGACTTCATACCATTGTTGCATTTTTTTATTATTTGGGAAACCAAAATTTCTCCTTATCGACCTATCCCAAATTCTCAATGGTATTTTGACTAGGATTTGACTTTAGCTTGTTTTGGGTCGGCAAAATCGTTTTTCTTACCAGTTTGGGCAAGTCTTTTCGAACTGAAACCTACAATACTTTTGTTTGTGCGGTTAGATTAGACAATTTTAATTCGGTTCCGGTTTAGATAGAAAAAATAACTAAACATATTGTATACACAGTTTTAAAAATAAATAAAATTTTAAATTTTAAATAACAATATGAGAGCTAAAAGATAACATACGAATTTTAAATTAGTTAAAAATTGGACTTGATTTGGCATGTCTTTGGTTTTGGCGACGTTAAAAAAATCGCTAGGCGGTAGTTAGACGTTTAACAGGGGCCTAGCGCCTAGACAGAGTAATCGGAGCTTAGGCGTTAATAAATTTTTAATTTAGTTTATGTATTTTATTATTTTTAAGCTTTAATAATAAAACATAAATTTTAAATTTTAGAAATTTAAATTGTTGAATGTCTTACAAAATGATAAAGCTAAAACCTAAACGGTCTCCCCTAAACACAAGCTAAGAAAAATCATATTCCTACTAAATTTTTTCTCCAATCACATCTACATCCACCACCTGATCATTATCAGAGTCAAATTCAATATCATGGGCAAATCTTCATCAGATTTAAGATTTTCTCTAGGTTCATCATTTGGAGCTTGATAACCAGATTCTCTATCATTTTCACTTGGTTCTACAAACCATTCTTCTGCATTTCTTTCATTTCTTACATCTAGACGTAAGAGGCACAAAGATGATACAATTAAGTAATTAACCCTAGTTCTGTACCCTACGTCTCTTAATATTTTTCAGATTTTCTTTTATAATTTTTAATTGTTTTTTTTTAATCTAAACCAAACTAAATCGGTTATCTCCGATTTGGACAATTTTCTCCGATTTGGCCTTTTTGGACTGGATGACCGATTATCCTCTCCGATTTAACAAAAATCGTGGCGGTCTAATAATTTTCAGCGCCTAGACCGATTTTTAGAATATTGGGTTTTGGCATTGGTAGATAGAAATTTCCGGACACTCTAGGACGACCAGAGGGTCTCAGAGATGGGAACACATTCATAAGCCGTTCGAGCAAAACTAGTCTCGCTAGTACGCTACCTAACAACTCAACGAGTGACATGGACATAGCCCTCTTCTCGCCGTCGTCCCTCTTCGCCGCCGACGGTGACTCCTCCGGTCAGTGATACCTCTCCTCTTTCTGTTTCTGCTTTGATCGAAGAGAGAGAGAGAGAGCATCATACATAGCGAAGTAAACTGTAATTTTTTTCAGATGGAGAGACGACGGAGACGAGCCAGTTTCCTGGAATTGTAATTTTTTTCAATCCCGATTATATCTGCTATCGATTCCCTATTTAGTTTTATGTTCTTTCTTGAAAAGTGAAACTTGAGCTTCTGATTTCAAGGATTTTGAGTTAATATAGTGGTTTACATCTTAGGTTGATTTGGGGATTTAACTGTGGAATCATGTTTCCTTGACGAAACAATTCCACGAATTCGCTGTTATGGAACAGTCTCTTGTAAAATAGTTTAGTAAATTTTCTTACTGAGGTTTAACTTTAGTTTTAGTATTAGTATGACAGTCGAGTTGTTAAACTAAGAGTGCAATTCTGTCGGTGGTTGTGATTATTTGTTGTTTGAATCTTGAGTAGGAATTGCAAATCCGGGAATTTGGTTTCCACCAGCTGAATGCAAACTTGCTGTGGCCAGGTACATTTGCCTTTGCAGATTGGTTAGTGCAGCATCGACACTTAATCGAAAGGTGGCGCTGTCTCGAGATAGGAAGGTAGTTCCTTCTCTTTTGTGTATTCTCCACGGTTTTTCCTGTTTACCGTGTTCTTGAGATCCCAACTATGATTGATTTGTCTCATAGTCACAACTGCTTATATGCCAGTGTCAGTCCACTGACAGGCTTTTAATAATAAAATCAAATGGGCAACGGCACAGGGGCTCTAGCTATTTTTCTTAAGAAAGAGTTCAATCTCGACAGAACTACTTCAGATTACAATGATCAAGAGATTGAAGACAATATTGTTCATAACTGTATTTCAAACGAGATTATCCCTTCTCTGCCTCATATCAAGCGTGAGTTTCCTTATCACTCTCAATGAACCAAATTCTTATGTAGGAAAATGGCATAATATCGACTTGATTATTTTTACTTTTTTTACATTCTTGTCTATTATGACAGATACATGGGGCGATGAATTTCCAATTTCCGAACCAGATTGGGATTTGATCATAGCCAGTGATATCCTTCTATGTAAATACTCCTTTCCCATTCGGTTTACAGAAAACTATACATATACATTTTCATGTTTTTATTTAATATGTCTCCCCCTCCTTTTTTCTCCCTTCGGTTTACGCAGATGTGAAGCAGTACACAAACTTGATAAAGCCTCTGACTTTTCTTCTTAAAACCTACAAACCAACCAATGCCGTTATTCCAACAGAATGCAAGCTAAATGGTCAGTATTCTTTTCTTTTTGTCATCACTCACACACACAAAATAAGTTTTAACATTTACCAGTAGGAGCAGACACAGAACTGCCTCGTCCGGTGTTCTTAATGAGCTGGAGACGAAGAATTGGGAAAGACGGTGAGTCTCCATCCTTTACTGGTTGCGAAGAAGCTGGCCTCGAGGTGAAGCATCTTGGAAACCGAGTTTATTGCATCAAGCTTAGAGAAAACAACCTCTGAATCGGAGGCGGCGGAGAAGGGTTCGGTTTTTCAATCGGAGGCGGCGTCGGTTCTTTCGACGTTCGAGCCTTCTTCGTCTTCCTTCCTCTTCTATTCGCTGCGAATGGCGAGTTCGAGTTCGAGGCGGCATTGTTAAACTCCGATTTGAGTTTTTAGGGTTTCGGTTGGGTAGGATTAAAAAATTGAAAAATAGATGAGCTATAAGTAGAAAGCAAGAAAAACTAGAGAGAGAAAGCAAGAAAAATCGAGCAATAAAGAAGAATTTGGGCGGTTTTGATTTTATTTTCAAAATCGTGTAACGGATGAAGAAGAAAGAGGAGAGAAAGAAGGTGGGTCGAAGTCGTCGACGTGGGGAAATAAAAGAGGGATTTTGATTTTGGTTTTTTTTTAAAATAATATTGTTTTACTCGGTTGATGATCAGAAATTATGGGTTTCAGGATTCTGATAAAAAAGGCTTAAATTTATTTATAATTTACATGTTTTTCATTTAAAAAATAAATACAAAAAAAATTTAATTATTTTTGAGGGTATTGGAGAATAAGTTTCAGCGGGCAAATGACCAATTGATCCAACTCTACACGGCACGCTGTGAAAGCTCAAATCGCAGGAACGCCACGCTGTTTTTTTTTTGTTTTCCTTCGAAAAAGCTTACCACCGTTTCTTCTTCTTCGTCTTCTTCAGTTGATGGATGATTTACACATCCTTCTTCCAGTTCCATGTCGCATCCGTACACAGTTAGACAGCAAAGATAACTAGCTCAGATTCCTCTTCTCAGATCTCGAATTTATTTAATTCGACCCGGATATGGACATTCTTTTCGCCCAGATCCAGGCGGACCTCCGCTCAAATGACGCGCTTCGCCAGTCATCGGCGCTTCTTCAGGCGCTGCAGCAATCCGCCGCCGGACGAGATATCTCGGTGATCGCTAAGTCTGCTGTGGAGGAGATTGTTGCCTCTCCGGCGTCGGCTGTTTGTAAGAAGCTCGCATTCGATCTCATCCGATCTACCCGCCTGACTCCGGATCTTTGGGACACCGTTTGTTCAGGTGTCAAAACGGATCTTCATTTCCCGGACCCCGATGTTACCGCAGCTGCCGTCTCCATCCTTGCTGCTCTCCCTTCCTTCTCGCTTCCTAAACTAATCTCTGATTGCAGCGCTGAGATTGCTTCCTGCTTCGATTCTCCATCTGACAACCTTCGTTTTTCTATTACCGAGACACTTGGCTGCATCCTCGCGCGTGATGATCTCGTTACGTTGTGCGAGAACAATGTGGGTCTTCTCGACAAGGTCTCCAACTGGTGGGCTCGGATCGGCCAGAACATGCTCGACAAATCCGACGCTGTCTCCAAGGTTGCCTTTGAGTCCGTTGGTAGACTCTTCCAGGAGTTCGACTCGAAGCGGATGAGCCGTCTTGCTGGCGACAAGCTCGTTGACAGCGAGAATTCCCTCGCCATCAGGTCCAAGTGGGTGTCTTCTATGGTTGACATTGTATGGAAAAAGAGGAGCGCTCTGATGGCTCGGTCTTTAGTCCTTCCTGTTGAAACCTTCAGAGCCACTGTTTTCCCTCTTGTCTTTGCTGTCAAGGCTGTTGCTTCGGGTAGTGTCGAAGTGATTAGACAGCTTTCCAAGGCTTCCTCTGCTGCTGCTGCAGCTAGTGCCACCGTTGTGGACTCCAACGCCGACAAGCTGGTTGGCGTATCAGATTTGGTTACCCATTTGGCGCCATTCTTGGCTTCCTCTTTGGATCCAGCTTTGATTTTTGAAGTCGGGATTAACATGCTTTACCTGGCAGATGTTGCCGGAGGGAAGCCAGAGTGGGCTTCACAGTCCATTATTGCAATTTTAACACTCTGGGACCGCCAAGAGTTTTCTTCTGCTAGAGAGAGTATTGTCAGGGCGGTAGTCACGAACCTGCACTTGCTTGATCTGCATATGCAGGTATGTGATTTCTCTACTTCTTTCAATACGTATTTAAATTCTCGATTGGTTGTGTATAGTTGTTTTGAAGCTGTGGCCTATGATTTCTGAATCATTCCTTTTGGAACTTGTTACGAAGGTCTCTTTGTTTAGAAGACTACTGCTTATGGTGAGGAACTTGAGAGCAGAATCGGACAGGATGCACGCATTAGCCTGTATCTGCCGTACAGCTCTATGTGTTCACCTTTTTGCCAGAGAAAGTGCCAGAAGAGGTCAGAAGCCTCTGCCTGGGACAGATATTATTTCTCTCTTTGAAGATGCAAGGATTAAAGATGATCTCAATAGTGTTACCAGTAAAAGCCTATTTCGGGAAGAGCTGGTGGCAATGCTTGTGGAAAGTTGCTTCCAATTATCACTACCTTTGCCTGAACAAAAAAACTCGGGTATGGAGAGCAGAGTGATTGGTGCACTAGCATATGGCACTGGTTATGGTGCTCTGAACTGGACAGAACCAGCCCTTGAAGTTGTGGAAGTTTGCAGGCCTTGTGTCAAATGGGATTGTGATGGCAGGACATACGCTATAGATTGCTATTTGAAATTGCTTGTTAGGCTCTGCCATATCTATGATACCCGTGGAGGAGTAAAGAGGCTCAAAGACGGTGCTTCGCAGGATCAAATATTAAATGAGACTCGATTGCAGAACTTGCAGCGTGAGCTTGTTAAGGATCTCCAAGAGGTAATTAAGCCTCAGCTGAAAGTTAGAAGTCACGTTTGGTAACTTTCTTTTGTTATATATTTTTTTTATCATTAAAGAGGTTTAGCTATGACTTTCTTAATTAATACTAAACTGTAGAGTAACTATTTCCTGGGGACTGAAACATTGTCAATTTCTTATTTCTCCCATGTATAATAAATTTTGATCTCAACGTGGCAGGTAAATACCCCTAGAATTCTTGGGCGTCTTATATGGACAATCGCAGAACATATTGATCTAGAAGGCCTGGATCCACTTTTGGCTGATGACCCCGATGATCCATTGAATATTATTATAGCAAATATACATAAGGTTCTCTTCAACTTGGACGCGGCTGCAACTACATCGAATAGGCTACAAGATGTTCAGGCAGTCTTATTATGCGCCCAGAGAATGGGATCACGTCATGCAAGAGCTGGCCAATTAATAACCAAAGAGCTTGAGGAGTATAGGAACCATGCTGCTGCAGATACAGTTAGCAAACATCAAACCCGTTTAATATTGCAGAGGATCAAATATGTTTCAAATCTTCCTGAAAGAAAGTGAGCTTTCTCCTTTGCTTGTAATCCTTTTATTGCGTGAGTATAGGAACCATGCTGCTGCATTTCTGGATTGGAACTCACACAACCTATTATTTTCCAGGTGGGCTGGAGTTAGTGAGACTAGAGGAGATTACCCGTTTAGCCACCATAAGCTTACTGTTCAGTTTTACGAACCATCAGCTGCTCAAGATAGAAAATTAGAAGGTCTAATTCACAAGGCCATTCTAGAGCTTTGGAGGCCGAAGCCCACTGAATTAACTCTCTTCCTTACAAAAGGGGTCGACTCGACTTCTATCAAGGTTCCTCCCACAGCATATCCTTTGACTGGAAGCAGTGATCCCTGCTATATAGAAGCTTACCATTTAGCAGATACAAATGATGGAAGGGTCACATTGCACTTGAAGGTTGGTATATATTCTAGTGTGTCATCCTGCCTTTACTTGAATACAGTTTAGTTAGTAAAGTTTAGCGTCTCAACATATTCATATGCTTTATGTTACCTTTCAGATAATTAATTTGACAGAACTTGAACTGAATCGTGTGGATATACGGGTTGGATTATCTGGTGCCCTATACTTCATGGATGGTTCTCCTCAAGCAGTGCGGCAGCTGCGTAATCTTGTCTCACAGGTTGCATTTCAGTCTTCTATGCTTATATACTCCCATCTCGTTACAGTTCTCTAATATCTAAAATTTTGCCAGTTGGAAAACCATTTCTGTTCTTACAGATCAATCGGTTTAGCTGTATTATCATCCACCCTGTGCTTTACTCTTGTAGGATCCTGTACAATGCAGTGTCACCGTTGGTGTGTCCCAATTTGAAAGGTGTGGTTTCTGGGTTCAAGTCCTCTACTATCCATTCCGTGGTGCTAGGGGAGATTATGACGGTGACTACATAGAAGAGGATCCACAGATCATGAAGCAGAAGAGAGGTTCAAAAGCAGAACTCGGAGAGCCTGTGATCTTAAGATGTCAGCCTTACAAGATCCCACTGACTGAGCTTCTTCTCCCGCACAAAATCTCACCGGTCGAGTTCTTTCGTTTGTGGCCTAGCTTGCCAGCTGTTGCAGAGTACACTGGCACATATATGTATGAAGGAAGCGGCTTTATGGCGACCGCTGCACAACAGTATGGTGCTTCACCATTTTTAAGCGGACTCAAATCATTATCCTCCAAGCCATTCCACAGAGTCTGTTCCCACATTATACGCACAGTTGCTGGCTTTCAGGTGATTCGTTAGTTCCACCATGGCCTTATTTCCCTTCTTGTTCCTTAACTGGATTGATGGTCCAATAAACCCTAACTTATGTCACTACAGCTTTGTTACGCTGCAAAAACGTGGCATGGAGGTTTTGTGGGCATGATGATCTTTGGGGCTAGTGAAGTGAGCAGGAACATGGATCTGGGTGACGAGACAACCACCATGATGTGCAAGTTCGTGGTTAGAGCCTCAGAAGCATCAATCACAAAGCAAATAGAGTCGGATCTTCAGGGATGGTGTGATGATCTAACTGACGGGGGCGTTGAGTACATGCCGGAGGACGAAGTGAAGGCAACCGCAGCCGAGAAGCTGAAGATCTCCATGGAGAGGATAGCTTTGTTGAAGGCAGCTCAGCCGAAGAAGACTCCAAAGACAGAGGAGGAATCAGAAAACGAGGAAGAAGAAGAAGAAGACGATGATGAAGAAGAACAAGAGATAAAGGAGAAAGAAGAGGGAAAGGAAAAAGAAGAGAAAAAGAAAAAAGAGAAGGAAAAAGGAACACTGTCTAAGCTGACAGCAGAAGAAACAGAGCACATGGCACTTCAGGCTGCAGTGCTCCAAGAATGGCACATCTTGTGTAAAGATAGAAAATATACCAAAGTTAACTAAGAGCGAGATTACTGTTTCCAAGATGAAGGTACGACAATCTTTTGTATTCTTTTGTGTGGTTCTTCGTAGGTTTAGATGTTTTGTCATGTTGGTGAAGAAAAGAAACGAGGATGTTACTATTGCCACTCTTATGAAATCTTCCGTCTTATTCACAAACTTCACATGCTTGATGCATTTACGCATATTTACCAACAATAAGAGAAAAGCAAGCGACCCTTCTGTAATAATTCTGGCGTGAAATTGCTCTGTTTTGCAACGAAGAAAACTGAAAGATAACCAGAAGCAGATCCATGTTCAAGGAAGACGGTGTTGGCTTCATGTGTGATACAGTGTCTGAGATCCAGAAACAGGTCCATGTCTATTGTCTGGTACTCAATAAACAAGAAAGCCTTAAAAGCTTATCCACGCCTGCATTATGAACGTTGCTTACAGATAATAAGACGAGTCACATTACTAGGTTCCTCTGAAGTAATTCTTCTACGCAGTTGCTTGAGAGGAGGTCCTATTCTTTCCTTTTTTTACCTCTGTCCCACCATTTTCTGCCTGCTCTGCCTTCTTCTGGGCACGGATCATTGCTCGCCTTGCGCGCGGTCGCATCTCTCTAACTCTACGAGGCGGCATCACAAATGGCTCAAGTGGCTTGTCCCCAAAAGGATGCTCACCGCCTTCAAATATCCTCAGCTTCCGATCCCTGTCCTATACCCACACGAAGAAAGAAAAACTCAGCACATTCTTGTTTTTAGCAACAAATCCTAAACTATGAGAGCAATTCATCTAGGAGCTGAGAAGTGAGAATGTATCAATACAAGGCAGTTTTCCCACCAAAGATAAAGGTAAGAAACAAATAACATAATGGTCAAAACAAGTGTTCAGAAAATCCTCCTTCCAAACCTAAAATCATTTGCAAAACAAGGGTATATCTCATTCAATAAGACCGATGTGTGAGGAGAGACAACCCACTAGTTATAAGGCACCAAGAATCTTATACCTCAACCAACCCATGAGGGATTCCAACAAGTACGAGTCAAAGCCAGGTTTGGGGTAATTTATGTAGCCAGAGTATCTAAGGTATCTAAAAGACAGGGGATTCAGGTGATTAGAAAATGTTTCACTCCAATAGTGTACTCACATCACGCAAATTGTTACTTGGAAGCATGCGCCAGACAGCCTTACGTATGACCTCTGTGGGATCTTTGGCCATCTGATCTTTCAGACTCCGTTCCTTCAGGTGTCCAATGTACCTGTAAACAGAGGTTAATAGATCAATAAAGTAGAAGAAAATGGGAGATACTGGCTAGAAAAGATATGATAAATCCCATCTTGCAGCTGAAGATTTACAGAAGCATTAAAAAAAAGTGTGCTACTTGCCCGGTATGCCAACGGTAGAATTTGTCAGTGAGCTTTCTTCCTGTGAAGCCTATTTCCTTAGCATTGAGAACAATACAGATGTCCCCATCGTCGCGGTTTGGACAGTAAGTTGGCTTATCTTTGGCTTGAAGCACGGTTGATATCTGGGATGCTAGTCTACCAAGAACCTACAGTACACATGATATACGAAATGTTAGAACAAATGAAATCCTAGCCATTCAACTATAATACAAAGACAAAACCAAGATGTGTTAAAGTTCAAGGTTTAATAAGATAAAGGCAGCTTATATGAAATCTGGAAAACTGTAATGTTTAATTACGTTTACTACTGTGGACGTTATGGAACTAACCAAGCTCAACAGTAGACAGAAGAAGAAAGTGGTAGGCAGAAAAGAGAGAGAGTAGATTGGAAGACAGGATTAGAAAGAAACAGTGAGAGAACCTGGCCTCTGGCATCAAATACTCGCCAACGAAGACCGTCGAGATTGATACGCTTGATACCTGCCATAGCTTTCTGCACAAAGAATGGACAACACATATTCAAGATCAACAAAACCAAGAAGCATATATAAAAAAAAGCAGTGTTTTTATAATAGAAAGGGTCCAATTTCGATTTATTGTGTAGCATCTACTCATTTTCTAAAGAACATAGCACAGGTGACGCACTCTGAATAGGAAGTGATCATTGTTCAGGAACTCGAAATGATGATAGAAGAAGAGATAAATGTGCGAATCGCTCACTATAGACAGTATTCTAAGGTGGTTGGCTAAAACAGATCGAAAGCTGGAATGTGAAGGAATAAAAGTAATCATTATATAACCTTTAAGTTGCCATTGAATGAGGCGGCAGCAGCAGCCTGAGTCGCCATCGGAGGGAGAGAGATGACTTACTACAGGTAACCGGAGACAGTGCCGGAAGCGACGGCGGCGGTGAGAATGGAAAGATCTAAGAGCGACGAGCAGTGAAATAAAGGGTTCTTTTAACTTAGGTAGGAGGAGGCGCATCCGAGGGCTAGTTTTGGTATTTCCATTATATATTATTTTTTTTTAGTCAGAGTCGGAGTCGGAGTCTTGTGAGGGTTTTAGACTTTGCGCAAAGGCCTTGAAGAATTAAGGAAGGATGGCTATGTTGGTAAGACGAGCTCTGTCGAGTCGAAATGCCGCGATTGGGTTTCTCAGAAGAAGAAGCAGCTCCTCCGTTGTTGTTCAATCTCGTGATTTCTCCATCTTTTCACCCAATCTGATGATGATAGGCCGCGATTTGTCCATGCCCGATTTCCTCAGAGATTCTCGTCGAGGCTTCGCAAAAGGCAAAAAATCAAGTAATAAGTTTATTCCCTTCCCTTGGATCAATCAATCGCTGAATGATTTTTGTAAAAACATAGGGATAGATTCAAAGTTACAAGCTGCCCTTTTCTCTTCTTCAGAGGACGATTCAGCAACGGGGATGGTCGACGCTGCTCCAGACATCGGGCCTACCGTGAAAGCAGCAGCCTCTTCTCAAATGGAGGCTGCCATCGATGCCTTGTCGCGTGATTTAACTAAACTTAGAACCGGAAGAGCAGCACCAGGTTGGTTGGTTCTTCAAACCTCACCTCTCCTCTTTCCTTCCTCTTCTTCTTCTTATTATTATTCCCCCAGGAATGCTTGATCATATTGTTGTTGAAACGGGAGGAGTAAAGATGCCACTCAATCACTTGGCTTTGGTCTCTGTGCTCGATCCTAAGACTTTGTCTGTCAATCCATATGATCCCGATGTAAGCGCCCCCCGCTTTTCATTCTTCCTCTTTTTCTTCTTCATTGCAACCTTTTTACTAGGATACTTGGACTATGTTAGACTCTGATTTTTCCACTTATTTCCTTCCAACAACCACATTTGATCTTTTCCTCACTTTGTTTCTGCAGACTCTCAAAGAACTTGAGAAAGCAATTGTCTCATCGCCATTAGGATTAAACCCGAAACTGGATGGGCAACGTCTCGTCGCATCTATCCCAGCGTACGAACCTATACTCTTCCTTCTCTGTCAGACTTCATTGTATTGACTTTGTCTGATCTCCCCTTCATATTTTGAGCAGATTGACCAAGGAGCATATTCAGGTAAAGCACCCAAGTCCTGTGTGATTGTGTTTATTGTTTAGCCTGTGAGGTTCAGCCTTGAGTCCTTATATTGAACTCCAGGCAATGTGCAAAATTGTAACAAAGTCCAGTGAAGTTGTCAAACAAAGCATAAGAAGAGCGAGGCAAAAGGTAGTATGAAAACTGTTAGTTGTGAACTGTCTCCGATACGTCAGAAAATCTAATGATCAGAGACGTTTTTTTGTCAGGCACTGGACACGATAAAGAAATCAGGGTCGAGTCTACCAAAGGATGAAGTGAAAAGACTGGAGAAGGAAGTGAGTATCCTTGTATGATCTTTCTACAAATGGGATTCCATTATTGAATCTTTCTCTCTTTGTGTTGACAGGTGGACGAGCTGACGAAGAAGTTTGTAAAGTCAGCAGAGGACATGTGCAAGTCCAAAGAGAAAGAGATCACCCAAGCCTGACTCATCATTTCTATCCATCACTAGCTGAACAAGTTTCAGTCTTTTCTTACGCTACCTTGAAGAATGTTTTACTCATTACGATGATTTGTTTTGAATGTTTCATTTTGAATTGCAAATTGATGGTACCTCGAGACAAGAGTGGCGGAAGGCCCTTCAAATGGCCCAAGAAAGGCCTTAAAAAGTCCCTTTGTTTATTGATGATAAATGATACCAGAGTGAGAATGGGGAATTAACAAAAAGACTTCGTGGGGTTTGTAGTTGAAGAGAACTTTCCAAAACTTGAAAACCAAGGTAAGGGAGGTAGGAGATAAGTCAATTTTGTTACCAATAATTTTACATGATAAGGAAGTTGTTGTTTTGGTAAATTTGTCGCAACACATTTCTTATCTTTTTTTTTTTTTTTTTTTTGGTATGAAAACGGAAGACATATTGAACATTTCTTATCTTTTTGTAGTTGCAAAGTATAATTCAATGAACTGTTTTTAAAGAGAAATTTTCCATATATAATAATAAGCTTATCGTAACATTCCAAATAGATGGTGCTTTCAAAATTCATAGATAGTAGTTAACTCTAAACTCGGTCCATCTCTGCAACAAAATTAAAAAAGAAAACCGTCATCACGAAACCACAAATCTTATAATTAATAATGCATTAGATAACTATAAATAAAGGTAGGTATACTATATAAGCTGTATATTTTGTCGGCAAAAAGATACAGTGTAAAACATGTACAACATATATCAACTAACAAAACAATTTAAGACGTAATGATTATTTAATCTTTCTTTGCCCACTCGCAGTCGTGTCGGAGTTACGGCAATCAAGCGAGGGTATTGTCCATGCGCGAGTTAAGCGCGTCGTAACGTTAATAAATGTTTTTAAGTCAGGACCGAAGAGATCATCATAACGTCGCCGTTTCGATCTTTGCACGATCAAAACTCGTTTATTTATTTATTTATTCTGATTTCTTTTTTTCTTTTGTCATTTTCAGATTTTTCCATATTGATTTATTTCTTTTATGGCATCATCGTAATTTTAATTCTCTTTTTATTTCTAATTTTTTCTCTTCTATAGATTCTTCATTCTGTGTCAGTGGCTCACATCCTCTGATTAACCAAAACGCACACAAGAAGAAGAAGAAGAAGAAGCAAAAAAAAAAGCTATGAAAACAGGGAAAAAAAGGGGAAATTTCAGTATTGCGTAAAAGGAAGAAGAAGAAGAATCGAAACGAACATTTCACATTTTCATCTCATTCCCAGAGATTCTGCAGCAGCTATTGTTGTTGGGTATTCATTCTCTCTCACATTACACTTTGACGAGTTCTATTAGTGTTCTCCAATGCTGTGCATTACATTTAATCTCTCAACCGCTAATATCTGTTGGCTTTCCTTTTAACCTGCTTGGATCTCATGTAAGAGATGCTAAAAGCGACTTCTATTAGCTCAAAATCTCTCTATATGAGCTTTCAAAGTTAGCTTTTTTTCCTACTTCTTGATTTTGGATCTTGATCAATCGAATCTGTAATGTTTATGGAAGCCCAGATAAGCAGGAAATTTTGTACCTTTCTTATCCATGAGTCTAATATGTTCATGCATGTCTTAACATTTGAAGGTTTCGCTGGTTCAGATTAAAAGTTGAATACTTTGGTTAGGCAAAGTTTTCATGGTTGTTAAATGTTTGATTTGCATTGGGGTGTTTATGCAGGTACTGATTCAGGACTTCCTATTATAGTTTTTTTTTTAGCAAAATGGTTTTGGGTTTAAGCTCCAGGAACAGAAGAGCCTCATCGATACAAGTTGATTACCTGATCCACATTCATGACATCAAGCCCTGGCCACCTTCTCAGTCCCTTAGATCACTGCGCTCTGTTGTAATCCAATGGGAGAATGGTGACCGCAATTCTGGAACAACTAATGCAGTTGCTCCTTCTCTTGGATCTGTCATTGGCGAAGGCAAAATCGAATTCAACGAATCGTTTAAGCTTCCCCTCACCTTGTTGAAAGATGCTTCTGCTCGGAACAAGGGTGCTGATCTATTCTTCAAGAACATCTTAGAGCTCAACTTATACGAGCCTCGCAGAGAGAAAGCACATCAGCTTTTGGCAACTGCGACCATAGATTTGGCTGATTTCGGTATTGTGAAAGAAAGTTTGAGCGTAACTGCTCCTATGAACAGTAAGAGAAGCTACCGGAATACCACTCAGCCTGTTCTGTACCTCACTATTCAACCGGTTGATAGACGCCGGGCCAGTTCTTCATCTATGAACAGCTTGAAAGATGAAGCCAAGAATGGTGGTGAATCTGTTTCTGCCTTGATGAATGAAGAATACTATAAAGAAGCTGAGATTGCATCCATCACAGATGATGACGTTTCCTCCCACTCCTCCTTGACGGTTTCATCTTCAACTTTAGAGTCTAATGGTGGTTTCTCTGTGCGAACCGAAGAGGTAAGATGTGGATATTCTTTTGATAAGTTATGAAGGTGAAATGTTTCTAAATGATTTGATGTCTTATACGCAGGAAGAACATGAGAGAGTAAACAAGAGTTCCAAAGGAAATGGCCACGAGAGATCACAATCAGCATCAGAGAGCAGACAAGGAGAAATCGCTGACCAGATTCCATCACGCTCCTCGTCAGTAGATCTATCTTCTGTTTTTCATCTCCCAGAGGACACTCCTGATTCTGCACCCAACACTTCTGTGTCTGGGCTGGAGGACTGTGTGAATGTGTTTGTAACCGATACTAACGAGAGCTCTAAGCTGGTAAGCAGCATTCCACACAATAACGGAGAGACCAAGTCTATGCCTTTCCAAGTTGATGATCAAGCAGAAAATGCTTCGCCTAGAGCTTCTGAGAATAGTCAAGATATGATCAGTGATCAGGAATCAGAGACTATAGTTGAGAAATCAAGAAAGGTGAAGTCTGTTCGATCATCCCTGGATATTTCCCGGAGCAATAGCCGGTTGAGTCTATCCAGTGAACGAAAAGAAGCTAAGGTGTATCCAAAGTCCACCCGCGACACAACTTTGGAGAGCAAAGTCAAGAACTTGGAAAGTAAAGTAAAGAAGCTTGAGGGTGAGTTACGTGAGGCTGCAGCAATCGAAGCAGCTCTCTACTCCGTGGTTGCAGAGCATGGAAGTTCATCAAGTAAAGTCCATGCGCCTGCTAGACGTCTTTTGAGGCTGTATCTTCATGCTTGTAGAGAAAACCATCTCTCAAGAAGAGCCAATGCAGCTAAAAGTGCTGTCTCCGGGTTAGTTCTTGTCGCCAAAGCGTGTGGAAACGATGTCCCCAGGTATGGTGATATTCTACTTTGCATAATTATTATTCTGAGTAAACTTTTTCAGAGTTTCAAAGAAGTTTATGTTGTCCGTGGATTACAGGTTGACATTTTGGTTGTCAAACACTATCGTTCTGAGGACGATCATAAGTGATACTAGTGCAGAAGAGGAGCTGCCTGTATCTGCTGGCCCTGGACCAAGGAAACAGAAGGTTGAAAGAGAAACCGATAAACAATCGTCCTTGAAGTGGAAAGACTCCTCTTTGAGCAAAAAGGAGATCGAGAGTTTTGGTACCTGGGATGACCCTGTAACTTTCATAGCAGCGCTTGAGAAGGTTGAAGCTTGGATCTTCTCACGTATTGTAGAATCAATTTGGTGGCAGGTAATGTTTTGCTCTGTTCTCTCTGCTTCAATTTCATTCTCTTAACCAACTATAATACACATTTTATTTTCCTTTGGTTGCAGACTTTGACACCACGTATGCAGTCTTCGGCAGCATCGACTAGAGAGTTTGATAAAGCCAATGGCTCTGCATCAAAGAAAATTTTTGGTAGGACACCGAGTTCTATGAACCAAGAACAAGGTGACTTCTCATTAGAGCTTTGGAAAAAGGCTTTCAGGGATGCACACGAACGTTTGTGCCCTCTGCGAGCTAGTGGGCATGAATGTGGTTGTTTGCCCGTGCCTGCGCGTCTGGTAAACATTTCTCCTTTTGAATTTTTCACTTTAATACATTTACTCTTGATTCACAAATGAATGTCCACGTTTTGTAACGCAGATAATGGAACAATGCGTGGCTCGGCTAGATGTTGCCATGTTCAATGCTATCCTTCGTGATTCTGATGACAATTTCCCAACAGACCCTGTATCTGATCCCATTGCAGACTCAAGGGTCTTGCCGATTCCTTCTACAACATCAAGTTTTGGTTCTGGTGCCCAGCTGAAAAATTCGGTCAGTGTACTCAACTCAAATCCTTGGCAATGATACTTTAGTCTCTGTAAAGCTCATGCATTTCTAATTTTAAACAGATAGGAAACTGGTCTAGGTGGCTCACTGATCTGTTCGGCATCGATGACGAAGATGAAGACAGCAGCGATGAGAATAGCTACGTTGAAAGATCGTTCAAGACATTCCATCTTCTTAAGGCGTTAAGTGATCTAATGATGCTTCCAAAAGATATGCTCCTCAACAGTTCTGTGAGAAAAGAGGTGCAAATGCAACACAGAACTCAACACTTTTTATTCAGTAAACTTTATTCTTTTACTTGATCAAATATATCTTGTCATTGTGAAGGTTTGCCCGATGTTTGGTGCACCGTTGATCAAGAGAGTGTTGAATAATTTTGTCCCAGATGAGTTTTGCCCTGACCCAGTTCCTGATGCTGTACTTGAAGCTCTTGAATCCGAGGTGAGACCATTTTTAATGATGGATCAAAGGCGAAGAAGCTAATTTTGCTAACAGAAACGTGATGACCCTTGTAGGAGGAAGCTGAGAAGGCTATGATCACAAGCTATCCATGCACTGCCCCTCCTCCAGTGTACTCTCCACCTTCAGGGACTTCAATCTCCACCATCATTGGAGACTTCGGACAACCTCAAGCGCCGCAGTTATGCAGAATCAGGTCTTCGGTTACAAGAAAAGCGTACACAAGCGATGATGAGCTCGATGAGCTGAGTTCACCGTTGGCTGTTGTTTTTCTTCAACAAACGGGTTCTAAGAAGGTCAATAATGGTGGTGCAGATGGGACAGTAAGGTATCAACTTCTCAGGGAGTGTTGGATGAATGAAGAATGATTAGACATTGATGTGTTTTGTCTTTCGATTTCCACTTGTAACGGTTGTAAATGTCTGATGTGTCAAAAATCTTTGTCAGTTCGTTGTTGGTGCTGTTGCGATGTATAGAGTGTATCACAAACTTTATTCCACGGTAGTAACAGTACCGGAGATATGTTTGAGCTTTTGACATATAGAGATACCCTGAATAAAACGCAGACTGAACATTTTGGCAGAGGCGCGCAAGGTTGTAGCAAGTGAAGCAAATCTGTAAGTCTTATTGTGAAATAAGAACTATTTTTCTTTTTTCATATATGGCAAATTCTTGCTTTGTATAGACTCATTACAAGCTTTGGTGTATCATCCTCATCAACTCTCGCAAAACTTTGAATTACAGATTTTGCAAACAAAAATAATAGACCAAAAAAGAAGGTGCACTAGGGGTTGAGACCCATACACTGAAAGAGAAAGATCAAAATTTATAAAGCAAAGCTCAGAGGATTAAACTCTAGCCTTTGCGGTATGACTGTGCTGTTCATCATCACACAGTCAACTTCTGTGAAGTCGCCAAATTCACCTGCTTCAGATGCAAAGCTGCCAACAAGCCCTGCCATGTTTCTGCTGTCGTGGCACTGCCAACATGAAAGTCTAGAAGTTTTCTCTGCTTCCTATAGTATTCTTCCAGGGGTTTCACCTGATGCATCACCGCAAGATATTCAGTTGAAACCACCTTGTAAACTAGGACATTGATCATAAACCAGAAAAGTACCTCCTGTCCGTAGACATCGAGACTCTCCCTCCGAGCTTTGACAGCAACAGGTGAGTGTAACATAGAGCTGAGGAACTCTTGTCGAGGCAGAGCTGTTTCATTTAGAATATTTCGGTTTACCAGAGGCTCCTCAGAGCATTTCAGATTCACAACGAGGTCAATCTGAGCGATCTGATCAAGAGTTTCCTGCAAACATTCAGAACAGCTTGAGGAATCACAAAAACACAATCTTTTGGATATTTTCAGGCCAAAGTGTATAATTTAGTCGAGGATCTCTGTTAAACAGTAAGAAGAGCTTTGTGGATTCAAACCAGTGTCAATAGGTGTACATTTTAAAGAAATAAACTCACGGCTTGAATACGAGTGCGGGGAATCCCATCAAGAATGAAACCTGTTTCCCCCTTTTGATATCCTTCTTCGAGCCTCCTTGATAGCAACGCAAACACAACACTCTTTGGAACAAGCTTTCGTTCATTTACAGCACTTGCAATCTATAAAACAGAGTATGATTAGTTTAATTTCACCAAGGAAGAATAAAAACATTACAAACGAAACCCTAAACCGGAACAATGTAAACATTACAAGTTTCTCGGACCTAGTAGCTATGTAAATTGTGGATTTTTCAACAACATAAATGATGCTTTATTATGTACTTTAATGAACAAGACATTGCCATAAGAAACCCACAAGAAAAAATGTTTTCATCCCATACGACTCAGACTGTGGTTCATCTAAAGCTCCAATCGTTACAATCTTCTTTAAAGAGCAAGAATTCACAGAGGGATATCATTAAACATCTTACGAAGAAAAAGGTGATGATGAATTTATACATTTTCAACGGAAAAACAAAAAAAATAGAGAAAAGCAAAAGATGGCGTTTATTAAAGGTAAAGAGAGAGAGCCGAATCTATTTAATTTTAATAGGAGACAGTAGTAGTAGTACCTCCTTGTAGAGAGAAGATCTAGGGTTAAGTTCTTGACGGACAAGCGATCCCATGGAAATGTGAGGAACTTCAAGAAGCTTGGAGAGCCTCTCGGCGAAGACGTGCCTCCAAACTCCAGGGGCGCCCATGAGCACCCACTGCACTCCTCTATCCGGCCCGGATCCATCCAAACCAAGTCTGGGCTCCGGGAAACGGCGATCATCTCCGTACAAATACTCATCATCGGAGTCGTAGTCAAACTCCAAGGCGGCCGCAGATCCGAAAGATCGGGGCGTCGCGACGAGCCTTGAAACCGGAGAAACTCCTCTCACGCGGCTCAGCCATGCCATGGTGAAGGCGTGGCGGCGGATTCGGAGAGCAGAGAAGAATGGCCACAGAGAGAGAGAGAGAGAGGTTTCTTTTTTCTTTGAATGGAAACGGAAGCTGGGCCGAGGTTTAAGGGACAGCTGGCACTCCCTTCTTTATTAATTGCCACTCCTTTACTCACGAAACCACGGAACTGCCACTTATCACTTTTACCCACGTGTTGCGTTCTTATTTGTTAGAAATTTAATGGATGACATTAGAACACGTATAATAAGTCATATCTCATAGCCCATACCAGGCCCAACTATAATCAACGACCGAAATGTTTTTTTCTTTTTTTCGTCAACGAATGTTAACCACCCATGAAGCTGTAAGACTTGTAGTATTCACATGAAGCTCGACATATCTTTTAGTAATAGAAGACTAGTCAAAGTCAACGGAATCTTCCTCCTCCTTTAGTTACGAAATCACCAAGAAAGAACTTCTTGTTATAAGAAAACAAAAACAAAAGATACAAAGAAACTTAAGTCAGCATAGAGAATTAAAAGCCGCGGAAACTATGTGTTTCTTCTCTGAAGTCCGTCCGCATTTGTAAAAGTACGGTCCACAATGAATGATTTTACAATTCTTCTTCTATTTCAACGTTTTTCAAACGTCTCTCCTCCACCTTCTATATATATATATCTATCTATCTATCTATTGCCTTAAAGTTCCAAGAGAAGATATAATCGTCTTAATTAAAACCATAATCACTTTCTCCTCTCTCAAGTCTTCTTCATCTTCTATGAAGAGTGAGAACGTTAACAAACGTGAAGAGTATCAACGTGTGTTTAGTTGCTTTGACAAGAGCCAACAAGGGAAGGTTTCGGTTTCTACCTTCGAAAGATGCGTCGAAGCTATTAAGTCTGGCAAACATGCTGTGCCAGAAGAGACCACATATCCAAATCCAGAGACCACTGATAAATCCTTGCACCTCGAGGAATTCGTCAAGTTGGTGGAAGAAGGAGAGGAGGAAGATAAGGAGAAGGACCTCAAGGAAGCTTTCAAGTTGTATGAAGAGAGTGATGGCATCACACCAAAAAGCTTGAAGAGGATGCTTAGTTTGTTGGGTGAGTCCAAAACTCTCAAGGAATGCGAGGTTATGATTTCGCAATTCGATATTAATAGGGATGGGATTATTAACTTTGATGAGTTTAGGGTCATGATGCAATAACATAATACTCTTGTTACAAATATCATTAGTCTATACTACTATTCTTTACCAAAGGCTTGTATGAACTCTCTGAAATTAAGGTACTCTCTCTCTCTATTACTGCTTCATCTTCTTCGTCTTCATCGTCATCCACCAGTCTTGAAACCCTCGCTGCAATCGCAGCCGCACTCGGCCTTGACTCGGGGTCTTCTGCAGTACAATCTCTTGCAATACTTGCGATTTCAAATGCGCAATCAACCGAATAACTATCTCCCAGTGTGCTGTCCATCACTTCCCTCAGCATTTCCTTGTCCCCGAGAACCCTTCTTAATCTCTTCCATTCGGAAACACACGTTTCTTGTGTCCCAAGGGATGTTGTCTCTCGTTCTTGCAATCCAAGCAACATCTCTGGGGTTTGTCCGGACAAAACCTCCATTACCATAATCCCGTAAGCGAATACGTCAGTAGCTAGAGACAGCGAAACTTGTAGAAGGTTCTCCTCCGTTGCTAATTCATCGTTTACGCACTTTGACATCCCAAATTTTCCGACTTTACCTCTGAGATCTTCGTTCAAGAATATGTTTCTGCTCTTGATGTTTCCGTGGACGTAGTTGATCCGATGCATATACTTTAACGCTATGGCGACATCATGACAGATCTTGATCCTCTGTTTCCATGCCAAGAAACAGTAACAAGACTCGATGAATTGATTCTTGATCGCCAATTTGTTCTGAATCCAATCCCACAGGGACCCATTCTTTGCATACTCGAAAACCAGATAAGAACACTGATCGATTTCTCTGAAACATGTCCCAAAAACCCTAATCAGATTGTGGTTGTAGTAGTGTGATTGATCGTTGAGAAGCCCGAAATCGAATCTTTTCATTGCATATGCACTCACTTGCTTTATAGCCAAGTCTTTGCCTTTGAGCGAACCGAAATAAACCGAACCTTTGATGTGATTGCTTGAACTGAAATTCTCAGTGGCTTTCTTTAACTCTTCAAACGCGTAAATCTCCAGAACGGGTTTTCGCGGCGTTGTGGTGCCAACAGTGTTATGAGAATCCAATATCGAACCGTCCTGTGACCCTTCAAACGAGATTTTCTTGTCACTCGTGGTTCGGATGCTCAGACTCAGCTGCCGCGTCTCGGGGTCTTTGTTGCTGATCCAGTTCTGCGTTTGCGTTTGCAACCGCGTCTCTTTCTTCCAGTGTAAGTAACCAAACACTAGGAGAGTGATAAGACCGCAAACTCCAGCAATCGCACTGCTCACAGCGATCATGAGCTTCATCTTTGACCGTTTCTTCTTGGATGGATTTTTTTTATGGAGATTCTCGGTGGTTACGTTCCGTGATCCTGGTTCCTTAGGTTTGGCCAACGGATCAAGAACAGGTTTGTGATCAAGAGGGATCAGAGCAGGCTTGAGTGGAACCACACCAGATATGTTGTTTGCAGAGACAATAGCATCCTCTGTTGTGTTGAACTTAGCCGCCAGGCTAGAAACGCTGTCGCGGACGCTCACTGGATACGTAACGAGAAAACTAGCGTTTGAAACGCCTTCTTCTGGGCAAGAACACCTGATCGCCAAACGCAACTTAACGTTCTCGCCAAGCTTGTCCTCGGAAATATCTGGATTCTTCGCTCTGATAGATCTGCAGTGAAAATAGCACCAGAACTTGAGCTCAGTTGATAAACAAGTAATTAATAAGACAACTTGGAAAACTGTTGGCTCACAGGCACGTGGTCAAGCCTTGCAGAGACTGAGAGACAGAGCGAAAGGTGTCTCCTATAACGCAAGTTTTGATGAGATGGGCCTCGTAGATCCTTCCATTACATCTGCAGTCGATTGGGATCAACAGTAACTGACCTTGTGGAACAAACTCCTCAGCGTCTTCAGAGGTGTCGAGACCCAGATGGTAACTCAGGTTCGATAGGGAATTGAAGGGAGAATCGGCTCTGAGGATGGCGAAAGTGTGGCACTTTTGGAGTTTTGAGTGGCAAACGTAGCTGAAGGAGGAGGCTGCTTCTTCTTCAGGGTCGCAGCTGTGTGAAGTTGCAAAGAGAGATGATGAGGAGAAGATCAAGAGCAAGATTACTACAAGACTTGCCATGTACTGCTTACTAACTGAACCAGCCATATCGACCGACTACTAGAGCTCCGACATTACAATCTATGCATGTATGTATTGTATATATTGGCCAAGAGGAATCATGGATAGAAAAGCTTGATGGACTTCGACAATTATCATTTTATTGAATAAAAAAATTAGGGATGATATTTTGTTCTCATCTAAAGAAAAAGTTGTATGTTAATTCAATTGTTAAGTAAAAAAGAAACCAGTATTTATAATAAGACAGTGTACACATGACTAACTTTTTTTTTTTTTTTTTTTTTTGTGATCAAGAAAGTTCGAGGCCTTAGTCCAATAATCTCTTTTGGTTCGGAACCAACATTTGATAATATTTGTCAAAACATAAATCATCCTTCTGAAACAGAGATTCGAACTTGGGAAGAAGACTCAACCTTTCCACCACTTAATAAGAATCATATTTTAAACAATATATTAGATGGTTAAATTACCATAAACCATACAATTGGTTAATGATATTATAAAAAAGAAGGACTATTGGAGACGTGGAGCTTTGTCGACAAGAGGGGTGTGGCTATGAATCCCCAGTAAAAAAAAAAAAAAAAACTAGTTATATTAGAAAGGACTTTTTCTTGTGTTTGGAACCTGTTTTTCGTAAACTCAACAACATTCACAAACTACAAAATCCAAGCTAACTGAATCTAAATGGTACAAACTCACTCTGTCCTAAGAAGATTATATCATTTAGATATGTGATATATGTTGTTTCGGAACAAGTTTTAGGCCGATTTAGAACCCACTTTTTATTTTATTTTTATTTTTTTTATTGGGGTATCATCTTGGAGTTATGGCATATCCCCTATATATTATTTGAGAAGTACATTTAAAAAATAAACTTTATGAAATGTAAATATTTACATCACATTGCCATTACTTCAAAAAACAAATTTTAATTTATCATTAAGGATATTTTAGTCATTAGTTATTAGGTGATAATTTTTGTTTTAATTAATTAATTAATTTTAAATTTTTTGAAAAGTAGTTAAAAATAGATTTTATAAAGATTTTTTATTTAATTAAATACAATAATTAAATTAAATTAAATGTTGATTTAATTTTCTAAAAATAAGAGATTTTATGTAGATTGTGATTTTTTTTGGGAAAATTTAAAGGAAGAATTTATGTAGAGAGATTTTTTTTTTTAACTTCTTTTTAGATTATAATTTTCGTTTTAATTAATTTTTTTTTTTTTGAAAAATTGTTAAAAATAGATTTTATAAAGATTTTGTTGATTTAATTAAACACGCTAATTAAATTAAATTAAATGTTGATTTAATTTTCTAAAAATAAGAGATTTATGTAGATTCTGATTTTTTTTGGAAAATATGAAGGAATAATTTATGTAGACAAAGTTTTTTTTATTTCTTTCTAGATTATAATTTTTGTTTTAATTAATTAATTTATTTTAATTTTTTTGAAAAGTAGTTAAAAATAGATTTGTTTTTACTTCATTATAAATTATAATTTTTGTTTTAATTAATTAATTTATTTTCTATTTTCATAAAATTAGTTAAAGATAGATTTTATGAAGATTTTGTTGATTTAATTATACACACTAATTAAATTAAATTAAACGTTGATTTAAATTTCAAAAAAAAAAATTTATGTAGATTCTGATTTTTTTAAATGTTCGTGTATTAAAAAAAAAACATATCTCAAAATTTAAATGTTGAACTCAAATTTTTTTTTAAATGTTGTTTAATATAATGTAATATTTATGATATTATGATAAATATTAATGTTTATTTGTGTCTATATTTTCTGGGTAACAAAATTCAAGCAAAAATTAAGAAAGAGCGTATCTCAAAATTTCAAAGATTTGTAAAAAAAAAAGAAAGAAAAATTATCCAAAGATTTGAAGTTATTAATGTTTTTATTTTTGTATTTAGTTTCCGGATTACTTTTAAAATATTAATTTAATATGTTCATATACGAAAACATCAATCCGTGCATAAACACGGGATAAATTCTAGTGCTTCTTTATTTTTATATCGGGTCAAAAGCATGTGCAATAGTTTATAGAGTACGGAGATCTAGACTTTCAGAATTGATTCATACCTAATTTGTATGTAGCTTGCAAATTAATAACCATAAGTTCAAACACGCATACATTTTATCCTAGTCTAGTAATATTGCCTTATTGGTTAAGACCTGATTAGCTCACACTAAGCGAACACTTGAACATTGTTGTTCAAACCAGTTTAGGACATAGCGACAATAGACTTTAGTATTATTTTGTCTTCGGCCAAGATCATTCGAGAATTGAGTCAACGTTTTAGGAAATGTAATAAGTATTACTTGAAAGGCTTCAGGCCACCAAATCCAAAATAATTAGACCAAAACTTTAAGATCCAATGGCTCGGTCATGTAAAATCCAAAACATATTGTGTGGAGAATGATTTTGGAATTGATAGTAGGGGAAAAACAGAAAAACATTATCAAGAAACTGAAAAGACATGCCATACAAAGCAACGACAAGGGGCTAAAAGGCTATAAGTACTCTTAGGTCCATTTTGTAATAAATCCCTAAGTTGACCCCCAAAAAAACAAGGGAATCTTAAGAGGTAACTACAAAATTACTATTTAACAATGGAATATTTTATTTTGTATTCATAATTCTAATTATTATAAGACGACTGAACCTAACACCTTTATTAAATGAATTACTAATTATACATTGCACACTACCCTTAGTACCCAATTCGTATGAAATAAATAAATAAAATCCCGGACTGTAAACAATATCATGATGTACTAGTTCCAATAATATATACATAGTCGGTGTGTGAGAAAATTTAATAATTCAAAATGACTTGTTACAGTTCTTGGAACCAAGACTATATACACGATTCACGAAATAAATTTTAAACATAAAGGACCAACTTTTTAACCCTGAGAGAAACGAAATGGTACCGTCTTCCGATGAGAATACAACGCCGTCTCAGCACCGCCACCACGTGCAGCTACTTTTTAAAAAAGGAAAATACAAAAACTATTAGCCAAAGACATAAATAGGTTTTGGACATATATACTTTATATCTTACATTTGGAAATGGGTACTCTCTCAAGTGGTGGGTTGGGCTTTCTCAACACTGGTCCGCATAAGGGATATGACATCCCCGGGCTCTGGAGCTCCGAACACTGAACTTCCAGCGACGATACAGTTGGCACCGGCTGCAGCTGCTGTGTCGATCGTTGAAGGCCCTAAGCCGCCATCCACCTGATCCAGGAAGACATATAGATGGACTCAGTTTAAGGAAGGATCAAACTCTGACTCTATAGGAGGAGAGGCCTAACCTCAATATCAAGAGTTGGGTATTTGTGCCTCAATGCCCGGACCTATCACATTGACAACCAAGAATATCAAAATATGGAACTGAGACACGAAATGGTGTTAGATCTCCAGAGTTGAAACATTGTTTGATAGAGTTAAGACGCAACATAACCTTGTCCATCATGTTAGGCATGAACTTCTGGCCTCCAAATCCAGGTTCACAGTCATCACAAGCATTACAACGGGAGTTGTCCCTTCAACCTGTCATAGATCAAGCATGCTAACCCGATGGCACAGTGGAAGAGGCAAAATGCCAAACAGCAGATCAAAGTCATACCAGAGGATAGACTTGTTCAACAGGTGTTCCAGGCTTTAGAGCCACACCTGGCCTCATCCCAGCAGACTTAATCTTGTCCACAAGTTGTTGCCAATTCTCTGAAATAAGCAATTCAAGTCAAAATTGATTAAGATGAGGACAGTTTGTAAAGAGCGTGAAACCAGATGCACCAGCTATAGCCATCTGGTCCACGTAATCCATGGGGTTGGTCACCATCAGGTGGCAATCAAGATATGCACTATGAATGATAAAGTTTAAAGTTTCAGACATGACTTGAGTTGAACAGGCTGAGAGATAAAATTCAAGGGAAGGAGAGCGTTACTCTGTGTGCTTTCTCAAACTCTCGATGACAGGAGCACCAATCGTCAGATTTGGGACAAAAATGCCTTGCGGGAGCAACACACAATTATACGGACTATCTTGAAACAAAAATTTAACCAGCCGGATGCTAAAAAAACACAGATAGGTGAGGCAGCAAAAATTATCCGAAAGAACAGGAGGGGCATAAGTATGAAAGAAGCTATCAGGTTCTGTGGCATAAGTGGAGAAGAAGAGAAAATCAGGTCCTTGGGTTTGTTATAAGAGCAGATACGAAGTCTCATAGATGAATCAGACTAAGATGAAGTTGAATAACATATTAGGAAAATATACACAAGACTCAAGGGTAGGCATTGCATTACTGATGAAGAAGCAAAGCAACCTGAATCCAATTTTTGTTCATGATTACCGGTAGTTGTAATAAAGTCACGAGTCGTGGACGAGATTAATCAGAGTTTTCACAAATTGTCTTTTGACTGGACGAAGAACTCGACGCATCGAATTCAGAGATCCATACAGATCACCAAAGTAAAAGAATAAAGTTGAGGGTGGCTGTACCATGATGTCCATGTGAAGCCAGTTGGCGCCCAAATGGTTCATCCGATTGGCCTCGGCCGCTAGATTTGCGAAGTCCGAAGACAGCTTCGACGGAGCTATTTTCGGCGACACCACCGTCATCTTCCGCCGACTTTGGTTAGGTTATGTGAGAGAGAGCTGTGATGAAACAAAAAAAAACATAAGGAGGCAGCTGGGTCAACCCGTTTACCCATGCGTGATGACGTGGCATCATCCTTTATGTTGACGTGGAGTTATCGTCATAATGCGGGCGGGTAATTCTAATTCTCTTGTCTTGGGGGTTGATTTTGCAATTTTAAGAGACTTGTCAATCAATAACGCAGTCTGCTCTTTGAGTTTTATGGATCGTATTATTATCACCTGGCCCATTTCTAGTATACCACCCAAAACAGTTGGCCCAAATTATCTTTTTTCTTTTTTTTTTAACCTTTTTTCTTCCTTTAATTATGGAGTTTATTTGTCATGTCCTTTTTTTTTTTTTAAATAACAGCTTGATATATTATACGTATTGAATTTTTCAATTCTAGATATTTTTCAATTAGATGTGATAGCGACATATACATCTGAAAGAGCATGTAACACAACATTATCAAACTGTAAGAATGAGTCAAAAGAAAAACAAAAAACAAAATTAAAATAATAAATCAGGAAAATAGGAAGATTAGATATACAATTACATAGTATTGAAAAAAAAAAGGGGGAGCCCACAGAATGAGGTTAGGAGGACCAAATCAAATAAGAACCCGAAACCAAAATAATGAATGAATAGTGAATACACACACACACTTACTTAAAAGGACAATTAAGACACTTACCAAATCGGAAACTGCCCCCTTTGTCCTCCATTTACTTCACTTCGAAGCCCATTTCAACACTCTCTTTCCTTTCTCTCTCTTAGCTTCTTCGTCTTCCCATCTCTCTATGCCTTTTAGATTCTCTAAACCCATCTTCCCTCTCTCTCTCTCTTGAGATATGGGTTCATGTGTCTCCTCTTCTCACAACAAGAGCTCCTCCGCCTCTGATTCCGTCGTTAAGCTTGCGGCTTTCATCTCTAAACCCCCCGACTCCTCATCGCCCCTCAATACTGACTTCATCACTTCCGCTACGATCAACGGGAACCCTCCCATTGATTCCGCAGGTATTATGATCATTGCGATTATTCTTTGCGTGTTCATCGCCGTTTCTTTTCTTTTTTGTTTTATCTAGAAACAATAATTAAAGGTTTAACGAATATTTTTATATATATATAGTCATTAAACTTGTTAATTGTTGTGATCGATTGGTTGCTTTAGTGCCGACAAATGTAAAGTCGTTCGTTAGTGTAATCAGACCCACTCAAGATGTATTAGTCATATGAATTATAAAATCGTATCCTTATATATCAAGTTATAATTTGGTAAAATTGTTATTGACTTATGACGATGGTGATCATAATTAATTAAACATGGGTAAATGTGCAACCGGGTCTATCTACCAGTAGCATTTAGCAGCACATGGACAACGGTGAAACGTACGATAGAGGTTAGAATGTCTTCAAGGCATAGACAGTTTGCGAGATGTGTGATGGACCACACTTCAAGTTGCAACTTCCATAGATTATTATCTTCATTTAATTAATTAGTTAAATGCATGCTTTTTTAATAAAATAAAATAAAATTAATGTATTGCTAGAAATTTACAACCGTCTATTTAGGTGTGCAACTAATTAAGTACAGTACATTCACACAAAACCTACAACTTTAATTACGGTACGCTGTATGAAATAACGATGATTGGATTATTTCTTAAGGTGATAAAGAGGAGATGATATTTTTCGATTCAAGGGGGTGGCTTGATTCGGACTGTGAAGATGATTTCATGAGCGTTGATGGTGGTACGTTCGTTTGTTGTATTTCTTTTCGTAAATCTTTCTAAAAACAAAAAATTTAGGATAAATTAATTTGAGTTACCGCAGAATTTACGCCGTCGCGAGGAACAACACCGGTCCATCACAAATTCTGCGACCAAACTCCTCAAGGAGAGGAGAAAACCCAAGAAGAAGAACCGTCTCCAACCGATAACAAAAAGAGACTCCTCGAACTCTTCAAAGAGACACAAGACGAGGATGAAGAGGAAGAAGATTACGTGGCAGAAGGCAAATCAAGAGCATGTCTCTGGCTAAGAACACCGGTTAGATCTTCTGCGCCGGCGACTCCTTATAATAACAACAACAAAGAAAGCCTACAAAAATTCAAGAGAGTGAGATCGGCTGCTCACGGTGGCTGCGTTCCGCGTTTGGTTTCCTGTAGTAGCTTCACTGATCGCCGACGGAATATGATGACTCATGCCCCCATTGACGTCCAACGCTAAAAAGACAAATATAAAAAATAAACCTAATATTAAATTACTATACATTATATATGTTTCTTAATTTGTCTTTTATTGTTGTTTTCCAAAGGATCGAACAATGTTCTTTTTTCAGCTCATAATGCTTATGACAGTTGTAATGCATCATTTTCCTTATTTTTTCATAAGATTATTTAATTTTGTAAAGAATCAACGGATAGAGGCGGAACCTCCGACGTAAAGTCGAAGCACCTTTTAGTGTGTGAAAAGAGTGTTTATTGGGAAACCGAGTTTTGAGTAATCGAATCCAAATGTGCCAGTCGTTGGATTTTAGACAACCTACTGTTGTGTGTTTTCGGCGGAAGTAATGCAATGTGATATCCATGGTGCGACCAAATAGTTTATGTCATGTCATATCTGCCTAGAGAGCTTGCATCCTTTGGTCGAAGGTTAGCGTTTCCCTTAGTTCAAGTGTATTTAATGTATGTTTGACTTCCTCATAATTGATTCCTATTGGTGCTTTGTCCACATCCCATGACTTGGTTAGCTAATGGAAAATCACCTCCAGCATTAATATTAAATCTCTATTCATACAAATTAAGAAAATTGTGTAAATTTCTATTTTAGTCTTTTACAAATACACTAAATAAATTTCTATTTCTTATTAATAAGTTGGAATAATAAGGATAAAAACAGATTTAGTTTAAAAATCTGCTTGTGAAATACCAAAAAAAAATAATTTTTGAAACGGCATTGTGAAACGGAGGGAGTATAAAATCATTCCGTAACAAGAGTGAAAATCCTATAACATTTATTTTTCTGTTTTAGGCAAAACACATTTATTTACAAATCTCAATAAAATAATAAATAAAAGTTCAATATTAGAAAAGTTCCCCCAAATTAGTGCAGAAAACTTTAAATTGAGACAAAAGTTAGACGTAAACATAGATCTATTTCAAAAAATATTGAAAATGAAACATTCATAATCATGTTTACAAAAAAAAAATATATATATATATAATAAATAATATATATAAGATATAAGAGTTTATGCAGTTGTAATTAAACTATCAAATGTAGATTTTTAAATAACTAATTATAAGGTTCATGCATGGAGTCACTTACTGTATTAAAAGTCAGATATCGAAAACTTACATTTGGAAATAATTAAATTTCTTCTATATACAAGTTCAACACTGGTTCAAAAAAACATTCAAACCCCTTCCTATTCTTAAATTATATACTATATGCCATGAATGCAAAACATAAAGAACTTGAAAATTTGTGCTATAATTGGATGGTCACCATAAAATTATGTTACTTGTTAGATTTTCCCAAAATAAACGGATAAATTTAAAACATCTATAAATGTTTCTGACTGCGTTTAATCTGCCCATAATACATGTTCCTTATAAAAACACATTTTGACTAAGAAATGATAAGGTTGATGTGGGTAGTTAAATCCTAAATGTTTGATTTTTTCAGTCTATTTCTATTAACTAAAGATAGTAGAATGCAATCATCTATTGGAAAAGCCTTTCAACTTTTCTGTTTTCTTCTTATTTTATTTGTTAGCCATGTGTGTTGGATCGAAGTTCTAGCTAACTCTGATTTGAATTCCACAGTGAGCAGATCTACGGATCCATTTCTTTTGTCTACAAGCTTACCTGTGGACACAGCCTTCAAGTTTCCATCTGCTTCACCTGTTTTCCCTTCGGGTGGGAGAAATTTTGGGAAAGGAAAAATAGATCTGGGAGGTCTTGAGGTGATCCAAGTCTCCATCTCAACCTCAACATCACAGAGAGTATGGAGGACATACGAGGGCATGGGAGTCACTATCTTTCAACCTATCAACCTTCCACCCAGCTTCTTCACTCTTGGCTTCTATGCGCAACCCAACAACCGTCAGCTTTTCGGCTGGGTTCTTGTTGCAAGAGACGTGTCTGGAAATAGCTTGAGGCCACCCGTTGGCTACTTTGCAGCCATGAACACTACGTCAATGATTATCAACCAAGACGGGCCTGCATATTTTTGGCAGCCCCTATGTCCCAATGGGTATCAAGCGGTTGGTCTATATGTCACTACTTCTCCTCTGAAGCCATCTTTAAGACAAGAATCTATTAGCTGCGTTCGATCTGATCTTACAGAACAGAGTGAAGCCGATACATGGGTTTGGGGGACAAAAGAAATGACCCTTTCTAGCCTGAGACCGACCAACAGAGGAACAGAAGCAACAGGTGTGTACACAGGGACATTCAGCTGCCAGCGACTAAACTTCCCTCCTCCTCCTCCTCTGTTCTGCTTGAAAAATACAAAATTTGACTTGTCTAGCATGCCAAGCAAAGATCAAACTAGCGTTTTGTTCCAAACGTATTCACCCTGGGTGTATCTGCATCCGAATGAAGATTTCCTTCCTTCCTCTGTCAATTGGTTTTTCTCCAATGGTGCCCTGTTATTCCAGAAAGGGAACGAATCCAACCCCGTCCCCGTACAACCGAACGGTTCAAACCTTCCGCAAGGCGGTTCGGATGATGGTTTATTCTGGTTGGACTATCCAGCGGATAAGAACGCAAAGGAAAGGGTTAAGAGGGGAGACTTAGGAAACACGAAGGTGTATCTGCACATCAAACCATTGTTTGGAGGCACTTTCACTGACATTGTCGTCTGGATATTCTATCCTTTCAACGGCAATGCCCACCTCAAGTTTTTATTCATCAAGAGCCTGTGGCTGGGGGATATAGGCGAACATATTGGAGACTGGGAACATGTTACGTTGCGCATCAGCAACTTCAACGGCGAGTTATGGCGCGCATACTTCTCTGAGCACGGTGGGGGAACTCTAGTGGAGGCATGCGATCTAGAGTTCCAAGGTGGAAACAAACTAGTGAGCTACTCGTCTCTTCACGGCCACGCAATGTTCTCAAGACCAGGACTGGTATTGCAAGGCGAAGACGGAAACGGCTTGAGGAACGACATGGCAAGAAGTGACAAATTCTTTGACGCAGGTGCTGCATATGAGCTTGTTGCTGGACCGGGAATCGTGGAGCCACCGTGGCTCGGCTATTTTAGGAAATGGGGACCAATTGTCAGACATGATATTGAAGAGACATTCGAAGGTATCGCCAAGACATTGCCTCGACTCTTCCGAAAAAAATTCAGAAATCTGATTAACAAAATTCCTCGTGAAGTGCTTGAAGAAGATGGTCCCACTGGTCCCAAAGTCAAAAGGTCTTGGACCGCTGATGAGTAATTTAATATTCATTCGTGTCTAAATTGTACTATTGATTAAGATAAATAATTATTGGTTTTTTTTAAAAAAAGTTTTTTTTACTTAATCTGTTGTTAATTATTCCCGTGATTGTTGCATTTTTTTTTTTGGGCCAAAACATGATTTTCCAACAATTATGGCAAGAGTTGTTAATATTCAAACCAAAATCTTGAAAAAATGGAAATAATTATATATGGATATCTTGTGTTAATTTTTCCATTCTTATAGTTTATGTGATTGAAATTAATTAGATTTAAAATAATTAAAAATCTGATGTACAGTACTTACTTATTTGGAAACAATTTATTCTCCTCTAAAAATCAAATTCAGAATCTCTTCGTAGCCATCTACGGTTTCATGCATGTTTCTTTGACTATCACAAATGTATGGTATATTAAGATTTTTCTAAAATTATTCCACTAATTTGAAAAATGATCTATCAATTTTAGTATCTTGTAACAATATATGTATATCCATTGTATATTGTTTTCTAAGTTTCTAGGTTAATTGTAGATTCTTTTTCTTAATGCAAATATAAAACAAATTTTTTTTTTCATTTGCTGGTTTTTTGCATAATTGTTTTATTTTATAGCCATCAATGATTTCACGTGTTCCTTTTTTGACATAAAATTATAATCTATATAAATGAAGGGACTGAAAGTTGAACTCACCTAATCGTAAATGTTTAATATTGTGATTAACTAATCAAAGAAAATGCAATTCAAATCTCTATTGTTTTTGATTTTTCTATTTGTTAAGCAATTGTCATGGGCTGAAACTGAAATTAACCTTTCGACCAACGGTTCCGATGCTGTGGATTCATTACCACATCCATCATATTTTTTGTCGAATGATTTACCTGTGGAAACAACCTTTAAATTTCCTACTCCATTGCCTAGTATGCCTTCCGATGATGGATATTTTGGCAAAAGAAGCATTGATTTGGGAGGTCTTGAGGTTACTCAACTCTCCATCTCAAACTCAACAACACGCAGAGTATGGAGAACATATGAAGGTGGACCAGATAACATGGGAGTCAGCATCTTCGAACCTATCACTCTTCCTCGTAATTACTTCAAAGTTGGCTTCTATGCACAACCCAACAACCGACAACTTTTCGGTTGGATTCTTGTTGCAAGAGACGTATCCGGAAGTAATTTAAGACCACCAGTCGATTACACTGAAGTTGGAAACACTATATCATTGAATATCAAACAAGACGGGCCTGCATATTTTTGGCAGCCCCTATGTCCTAATGGGTATCAAGCGGTTGGTCTATATGTCACTAGTTCTCCTCTGAAGCCCTCTTTAGGACAAGATTCTATAAGCTGTGTTCGTACGGATCTTACGGAACAGAGTGAAGCCGATACATGGGTATGGAGGATAAAAGAAATGACTCTTTCTAGTTTGAGACCGGCCAACAGAGGAACAGAAGCAACAGGTGTCTACACAGGGACATTCAGTTTCAAACAACTAAGCTTACCAGCTCCTCCTCTATACTGCTTGAAAAATACAAGATTTGACTTGTCTAGCATGCCAAGCGAAAATCAAATTAGAGTTGTGTTTCAAACGTATTCTCCTTGGATATATTTACACCCAAACGAAGATTTCCTTCCTTCCTCCGTCGATTGGGTTTTCACCAATGGTGCTTTGCTATACCAGAAAGGAAACGAATCCAACCCTGTCCCAATACATTCAAACGGTTCAAACCTTCCACAAGGCGGTTCCAACGATGACTTATTTTGGTTAGATTACATAGTCGATAAGAAGGCAAAAGAAAAGGTTAAGAGGGGAGATTTAGGGAGCGCTAAGGTGTATCTACACATCAAACCAATGTTTGGAGCCACTTTCACAGATATTGTTGTCTGGCTATTCTATCCTTTCAACGGAAATGCACATTTGAAATTTTTATTCATCAAGAACCTATCGCTAGGAAATATCGGCGAGCATGTTGGAGACTGGGAACATGTTACATTGCGCATAAGCAACTTCAACGGTGAGTTATGGCGAGTTTACTTCTCTAAACACAGTGGAGGAACTCTAGTGGAGGCATGCGATCTAGAGTTCCAAGGTGGAAACAAACCAGTAGTATATTCGTCTCTTCATGGTCACGCAATGTTCTCAAAGCCTGGACTCGAGTTGCAAGGCAACTACAAGAGCGGGATAAGGAACGACATGGCAAGAAGCGACAAGTTCTTTGACGCAGGTGTTGGATATGAGGTTATTGCAGGACCTGGCGTGGTTGATGAGCCACCATGGCTTAACTATTTTAGGAAATGGGGACCTCGAGTCCATTACAAAATCGACAATTTTCTAAACTCTATCGCTAAGATTTTGCCGACTTTTATACGAAAGGGTTTACGGAAACTCATAAGCAAAATTCCTTTAGAAGTGCTTGGTCAAGATGGTCCCACTGGTCCCAAAGGCAAGGTGACTTGGACCGGCGATGAACAATATTCTTAATGTTTATTGTAAATTGTTGCATTAATCTATACTATGTATAAAGTTTAAATTTGTTAAGGATAAAAATCAATACATTTAAAAACGATCATAACGTAAAATATATACGTATGCAATTTGTTATGACAAGTCGTTATAAGATATAGATGTGTATATTTAAATTTTGTCAAAAATTATTATACATAATTCTAAAAAGATGATATGCCATGCCGTTAAGTTATGGTAACAAAAAAATTGAGAAAAAAAATGGTCATGATTTTTATTTTAGAGTAAAAAATTAGTATTTATCTATAAAGTTATTACAATAAATTGGTGTAGATTTAAGATATATATATTGATAATATATTGGTTTAAATTTAATTTGATATTTTACCTATTTGATTTATCGGGGAATTAGAGAGGCATCAGGTGAAGTAAGTAGTAATGTCCGAATCCATTATGAGATGCTTAAAACTCTTTTCTGAAAATGCCGAGAAGCATTTGATCCATATTTCCATTCATCAAGGCCCAGGGTTCCAAATAATTGTCTTACTTAATAGTAATAGTTTATACTAGAAACCGAGTAGAGAAAAAAAGTTGGTCGAATAAATGATTAACATCTAAATATTAAGCCTTGACATGGATATCCGTTACTCGCCCGATTCGCTCGATCCGTCTTATATCCGCCTCGTGCAAGTCAAGTAACAAGTTTCGGTTTTCAATTACTTGCAAGTAACGTGGCAAGTCCAAGCCAGAATTTTTTTTCCGTTACCCGCCTCGTTACCCGTCCCGTACCCGTTATCCGCTACTCGTTACCCGCTACCCGCAAAAAATACCTGTTACCCGCAAAAAATTATCCGTTATCCGTAAAAAATACCCGTTACCCACCAATAATATTCGTTGCCCGCAAAAATGTATCCATTACCTGCAAAATATACATGTTACCTGCCAAAAATATCCGTTATCCGCAAAAAAATACTCGTTATTACTCAAACGGAGCGGATCAAGTATCAAGGCGGGACTAATTTTGGCGGGTCAAGTACCAAAACGGATAATGGTATTACTCATACGGGACGGATCAAGTACCAAAACGGACAAAAATTGCGGGTACCCGCCCATGCCCAGGCTTACTAAATATGGATGGACCATGCGCGTTGGGCCTTCAAATGTTGGGTCGGGTCTAGACCCGGTTGATAAAATGAAGAAGTCGGGTGGGCATTGATTGGTTCTGAATCCATCCTCGTGGAGGTTATGCGTTTTCTGCCGCCGTAATGAAGAATATGTCCTCCTAGCCCTTATTCTTAGATATGCTTTATTTACTCTACGCATAATTGTACTGATTAACACTATTTTGGGATTATTCAGTTTTTGTGATCACTGCAATGTCGGGGAATAACGCACAAAATATCTTGGGATGGCCTCTGCATCGAGAACCTAAGACATGGAAGCCAGGAAACTGCAGAACCCAAACGACCCTTCTTTCGTCAACTGTGATGCTGCTCTCCAGAGAGTTTATTTGGGGAAGAGAAGATGAAATTCACTATGGTCTCTCATAAGATATCTCAGCACCTATCACCTCCGCCTCCCATTCATCTTCAATACAAGATCAAGATTTCAGGGAACAATCCAGCCACCGGTGGAATTCACTAATGCCTTGATCGAATCTCAGACCAAAGATCTGAAGCTTGTATCAGGAGATGCAAGTCGAAACGCTGAGAAAGAAGGCCGATCAGAGTTCTTCAACCAACCATGGTAATAATCTCTATTATTCTTCTGCTTTTTTATCACTTCTCTTACACTCACTGAGAATTCGCTTGCAGGGTGGAAGATGCTGCGATAAGTTACTTGAACCGGAAGCCAGCAGGCGGGTACAATGGGCCAAGGAATTCATGAGTTCGTTAATTTCACTGCAAGTCACTAAGGACACTTAGATCAGCTGTTGGTCTCATGTTGCATTTTAATACAGTCATACGTAAGATGATAAAATTGCAAATGGGTCATTAATTTTCAGACAAAAATATACTTTAGTTGGACTGATCTTTGATTGGTTGTTTTTCAAATCTCGAAGATTTAGTATGACTTAAGAAAAGTGGGTTGGTTTACCCAAAAGCAGAAAATAAATTTGGGTATGATCATTGACTTTGTTTCTATAGTTGTTAAAAGAAAGAAATGCAAATCTTCAACGAGAAGGATCCCTACGGCGAACGCGGACTTGCAACCCACCGGCCATGTGAGCCGTGAGCATCGGCACAAAAACCGGTTTATCCTTAGGGATCGGTTCGATCACAAAGCGGTCAAGTATGGAAGCCACAACATACTTCATCTGCAGGTACGCCATCTCTTCCCCGAGACAAACCCTTGGGCCGGCTTGAAAAACCGGAAACATAAACGGATTCACCTTCTTCAAAACTCTGCAGGTTTTATCAACGACCCACCGGTTTGGTTTAAACTCATCCCAATCTTCCCCCCAAAGCTCCTCCATTCTCCCCATACCATATGGAAAATACGTTACCCGGTCTCCGGCACGCACCAGAGTACCGTCTGGTAACCGGTCATCGGATAACGCGTGTTTGGAGTCCCACGGCACCGGAGGATACAATCGCATCACTTCACACAAACACGCTTTCAACAAACTCAGTTTCTTCAATGATTCGTAATCGAAACCCCCTCGGGTTATCTCCTTAACCGATCGGATTTCATTAACCAGATCGTGCTCGGTTTCCTTGTGACCGGTGGTGATGAACCAAAACAGCCGCGTGGTGACCGCCGATGTGGTGTCCCTCCCCGCCATGACAATACTGATGACCATATCTCTCACAGTCTCGTCGCTTTCTCCGGCGACGATCAACCGCGAGAGAAAATCGTGGTTGGTGAGCTTCCTCTTCTTCTTCTTCTCTCGAACGATCTCATCGACGCAGCTATGAACTTGTCCGACAGCGTTTGTGAGCTCCTTTTCAGATCCAAATCCGACCCGTCTCTTCAACTTCCACACGAAAGAGAGCGGTGCGGAACCGCGTGCAGCGCTGACGGCAGAAGCTGTCTGGAACGCTCGGTCGAAGTCAGAAACCGGCGACGAAGGGTCTAAACAGCATCGATCATGGATCCCGAGGAAAACGATGCAAACAATATTGAAAGTGAATCGACGGAGAAGCTCGTGAAGATCCAAGGGCTGTGAATCTTCCGCAGCTGCGTTTAGAAACGGTAAGAGCTCGTGATCAACCTCGTTCCTCAAAACGGTGACGTAATCTCTGAGCGACTTTGGGGTGAAATCGTGAGTAGCAAGTCTCCGCTGCTTTAACCAGAGGTTTCCGTCAACGTTAAAAATGCCGTTGCCGAGAAAATCTCCGAGAATCTCCGTAAAGGGTTTGCCTTTGGGATAGTTGTCGAAGTTTGTTTTGAGGATATACTCCACGTTCGAGGGGTTCGCCGTCACCACGGTTCTCCGGGCAGCTAAGCGGCGAATCACTACTGTCCCACTTGGGGATTCGGTTAGGAGCTCCGTATACCAATCCAGTAACCGGTTTCGGTTGCTATAGAATGAAATTATGCATCCGATTACCGGGTATGTTTTCGGTACACTCTTCCCGCAAGCATAATATATAATCAGATATTTTCCAGTAGAGACGATCAAAAGCACAAGGAGAACTAGTAAAAGCAAAATAGTTGAAGCTTCCATTGTTGTTGATGAGTAGTCTCCAAAACTAAGGTCTAAGGAGGATGAGGAGGAAATGGTCAACTGAGATTTGACGCACGAGCTTGAATTCATCCCATTAAATATAAATATAATATTACTCTCTCTCATTTTTTTTTTTTTTAAAGACTTTCGTCAATAATTTAATTTTTAGTTACTTTCATTTGATATATATATATATAATCTAACCTACAGTGGACTTCCATTATTTGTACCCCAATTTTCTCCTTTTTATTGACCAATCATTCTGCTTCCTCGATCTTTCTACACACACTAACAAAATGTATAATAATATTTCATCGAATGATAAAAAGTAGTTTAGGTTGTAACATTACGTTGGATATTCGACAAGTGTGTATTTAAATAGTTCTTCAGGATCATATTTTAGTAAAAACCAGTTTTATTAAATTGGAGATTAACCCGAAAATTGCGGTACCGATCATGGCCAATATTAAATATAACTTTAACAAAATATGAACAGGAGAAGGAGCATACAAATAGATGATGCATAGTCGAAAGAGACTAGTAGACAAAATATGATCAGGAGAAGGTGCATACAAATAGATGATGACATTAGATCATACTTAATTATTATTATTAAACATGGAATCTAATGGGTTTGGTTAGTACGCTTTTCTTAATAAGGTGTTGGGAGCGAAAATTAAACTAAACGGCTATGGCCACGATTGAAACACATGGAGCAGCTAATACATAAATTATCACTGTAACACGCCAATCTTCTCTTCTCGAGATGCTATAACTCGGATAATTTACATTATGAATATAAAACGTTACGTTTCCTCCAAATATGACTATGAATTCTAACGGAGAAGTTTTTGGGCATGAGTGCCCGGCATATTAAAACGTGACATGATTAATTAGAAAGTTAGATCAAACAAACAGGACTAGAGAAGGTGGAACGTGAAGCAATCAATGAGCTTAAATTACTGAGAACTGTGCTCAGCTATATGATTTCATGAATATATATATATATATATATATATATATATATATAATAATGGATAATAGTTCTAGCATATAATAATTTATAATTCACCACATGACAACAGATGGGGTTTCATTTTTTATTTAACTAAATTCCAACTTTGCTCTCACAAATTCACAAGCATATTTAAGGAAGTTTTATCTTTTTAGTTTGAAAGAAAAGGTAAAGAGAGAATAGACAACCTCTGGTGGTAACTTGGTCTACAAGTTTGAGTGGCCAAGACGGAGAAGGACACGGTGCCACGAAGTGTTGAGAACCCCTCTTAGGTTCCACACCGACTCCACATTTTCCGGTTGAACATTTGCCGCCGAATCGACCTGCCCATTTCCACAGTTTTCTATTAATTCTGTTCAAAAAATCTATTTATATTAACCGACCAAAATGTTGAGGCTTTACCGCTTTGGCAATGACCTCGGTAGTCTGCGAAACATCAATGGTGGCTTCAAACAACACCCATGCCCATTTGTCGCTCGAGTTGTGTTCAGAGATGTAATGCTTTCCTGGTTTCTGCGTTCTAGAAGCTTCCACCCAGTTTTTGCCTCCATCTACGGATATGTCCACTCGCTCTATCCCACGTCCACCTCCTGAAACTCCGTACCCTTTGATGCTAACCTGCAAAAGCCAAATTACGATATTGCTTTCATGCATTGGTCTGATCAGACTGGGTAGTGAAATTGGCTTGAAAAAAATCTAACCTTTCCAGGCTTCACCATTTGCACGTCCTCCACAGAGCAAATTGCACTCTGTTAACCATAAAAACACATATGGGGTCAAGACTCAAGAGAACCTAATGTTCAATTTTAAATTCTACTATCTGATTAAATTCATAAGCCAACTGGTCCAAACAAGTAAAATTTTCATTATACCAGTATAATAATGATCAGTCGATTCAATAAGAAAGAAAATCATCATCAACTGTTTGCATGGATGAATAGAGAATTATGAACTTCGCAAGGAAATTGGAAGTTCCAAATTTATCAGCGCATATAAAGGAGAAACGTCATTACAAAGTCAAGTATTCTGTAAGAAAGAGGGTAAACTTGTATTTACCTGAACAGGGAAATCCATTTGCGGCCTCCTTGAGGACCAGTCGATATTATCCCAATTGACAGAGGGTGGGAACATTTTGTAATCTTTCTGCATGAAAAATCCCTACACCACATTTTGATCCAAGTCTCTAACAATGTTAGAACAGTTTCTGATTGCTTAAAACAGGGTAAAAGCCGGAAACTTTTGTTGAGACCTGGCATTCTTCAGCGATGACATTGATGGAATCAAGCCATTTGACCGAACGAGCACCAATCACACCAGGGACAACCACCCTTAGCGGAAATCCGTGATCCCTGTTCAGGGTCTTCACAGAAGACACGAATTTTCCAACAAACAAGTACATCTCTGATTAAAAGTGATGATTTAAACACAAATGAGACTAATATGTTGAGAAGTAAGAGAAAGATATCAAACCTCTCCATTCATTTCATAAGCGAGTAGAACATCCGCTTCAGGATTTGTGGCTTGACTTAGAGGGATTGACGCCTTATAAGGGCCCCCGTTCTCCTCCTAGAGGTATAAACCGAGCACAGACTTTTCATGTGAACCAATGAATGCATAACAAAATATAAAAGAAGTCGAATATATATCTACCTTACAGCGATCAACACTAACGAACTCAACATGTCTGCCTCCTAAATTGGTTGAACCTGTCAGCTTTGGTATCCCCACAAGCTCAAGAACATCGGCCAATTTCGCCCCACCCCAGACAGCTGAAGAAAAGAAAGGCACATTCTTTGATATCTACTTCAAGCCAAGTTTTTTTTTTTTTCTTTGTTTTCAATTCATGGGAATGGGAAAAAGACAGAGGAACCGTTGCCAATAGCAGAAACATCCCATCCAACTCCTCTAACATTCCTAACTTTGCTCATGGCAGTCCTTCTGTTACCGGCACACTGCATCCATACAAAAATTGATGTTAATTAATTGTGGAGAAAACTAAAGATAGAACAACTACAAGCGCAGAATGATAAACCTGTAGAGTAGCAGTAACATTGTACTTTGGGAGGGACCTGCGATTTGAGAAACAGTGGTGGGATATAAATGCTTGATAAATAAAAAATAAAGTTTTTTTTTTTTTTTTTTTTTTTGGGGTATCTCAAAAACTTAAGAGAAGCATATAAACCTGATGTCTTTGATAAACAGTTTTCTGGGGTTCTGGATCAACCCAGTAAGGGTGACAGAGTAGCTGGTTTGGCAAAGAAATAGCAGAAATGAGCGGAGGAGGGAAGTTGAAATTGGGATGAAGGAGAAGGGGGGAAAGAGAGAGAGAGAGAGACCTTTCAAGGTGATCAACAATGGGGATGGGACCATGATTTCGCTTGTAGAAAAGGTCGACGGGAGTGACATAAGATGAGACTAAGGCCGAGCGGGGAGGCTCAGCGTTGAAAGGTTCCTGGATCACCAAAATTAGATGCCAAAGGTATTGCAGCAGACAGAGAGTAGTGGTTGATTCTATCTAACAGACGATTGGGTCAAAAGGGAAAGAGAAAAAGAAGAAGAAGCTTGCCTTGGCGTTGACCTTGAGAGAAGGGTGACGTGGTGGCTCCTGCGAGTATTCGGACGGACCTCGGATTCCAGGCATTCTTTCGTCGTCGTCGCCGTCGAGGAAATGAAGATTGGGTTCTTTCTGACGCCGACGTTTCAATTTTTACAATAATTGGGTACTTTGTGGTGCCAGATGGCAACGGTGTCGTTTTTGTGAGGCTATGCTGCTTTAACAGACGGAGCCCAAATTGAGCCCCAAAGGCAAATAAAATATTAAAAGCTGAGATGGCGGCGGCCAAACTTCACGGCGGCGACATGGCGATGCGTCTTCCTTCCCCGATAACTTACCGGACGCTTCCGAGCATTGCCTCTTTCGCTCCACGGAGGCACATCGTTGCGTTGGCGGCCAAGAGAAGCCCTAAGCGTCTCAAATACTCTACTCCTCGCTTCACTAAGGTCGGTCGGGCTTACCCATTCTCCCTTCCTTTGATTGTGATTCTTGCCACTTCCCAGGAGTCCTGGGTTGTAATTCTCCCAGTGTGTGTGTAATAATTAATAAACAGGAGGGGGAATTGGTGTACATTGAGGTCGATCCTTGTGGTGTTGATGCCTGGAAACTCGAACCTGTTATTGACCTACTCAAACAAGGAGCTGTTGGTGTTATTCCCACTGATACTGTGTAAGCTCTTCCTCCTCTTTTCTTCTTCCTCTTTTGCATCTTCTTCTTACCCATCTTCATTCTATTTCTCTAGATATGCCATTGCTTGCGATTGTAAAAACCATTCCGCTGTTGAGCGTCTCCGAAGGTTAGCATCTGTGACTCCATTCTTGTCTTTGTATATAATAGAGGCATTATTTCCTTGTAGCTTATTCAAACCCATGTCTTTCTTCTTGTCTTCCTAGGATTAAAAAGATTGAATCATCCAAGGTAAGAGACATGGCATCCGTTTCATATTTCTGCGTTGCTCGAATGAATCTCCACAGGTTTGGGATTCGATATGCCTATCTCTTATTCTTCTTTGCTTTCCCCATGGGAACTTATGCAGCCACTTAGCATCTTATGCCGCTCCTTACGGGATATAGACACATTTACCATGGGGTTTCCTCGTGGTGATGGTCATGGTCATGCTAACGTTTTTCGAGCTGTCAAGCAATGCCTACCTGGACCTGTGAGAAACCCTTTTACTCTCATGACTGACTCTTCTACTTTTTTCTGGTGTTTTCTGATGCATGACAAGGGGTAGTAATGGATACTGGACATATTTGCAATATCCAAACCGTTTTCATATCCATTAACATGGATGGTCTTTTGCATGTGTTTTTGAACAGTACACCTTCATCTTGACTGCAAGCAAAGAATTACCCAAACAGTGTGTAGGGTTTGGCACCACAAATGTGAAATATGCATCAAGGAAAAACGTGGGTGTCCGCATATCTGATGACGCTGTCTGCCAAGCTATTCTGCAGAAAATGGATGCCCCACTGATTTGCACAAGGTTTGTTTCTTCTTAATATCATCTTTACAGTGAGATTGTGGACTCTCCTAGGAAGTTGTGCATATAGTTGTGAATCTATAGTATGGTTAATTATGACAGTGTCAAAGGGCCAAAAGAAAATGAATGGATGATTGATCCAACCGCAATCGGTGACATATATGGACCAGAGGTATATATAACTCTCACTCAGTCCCAGCGTGTAAAGAAGCTCTTTGGTTGCTCTACTCTCTGTTTCGGTTTCCTTTTACAGGGTCTAGATTTTTTGGTAGATGGAGGTATACGAGTGGCTGAACCATCCACCATCGTGGATATGACAGGACCATATCCCAAGGTCATACGGGAAGGGAAGGTAATAGATTATCTAACATTTTTTGTGCTTCATCCATCCAAGGACCTTAACATGTCTGCGTGTTTGGTTTGTACAGGGACCTATATTGCCATGGATGGTGGTTGAGGACGACGAGTCTCGCCTGCGCCAAGATCTTATCGCTTCTGGCACTTAAAACAGAGACAGACACAGATTAGGCCTTTGTTTTGACATTTACACACAAGGCACCTTGTAGCCGAAGAATATGAATAATGTGAATACAGTTATTACAAATGTGAATCCAAAATCCATACACAACACCGGGCAAAAAACTTGTTGCATAAACAAATACACATGCATGTGGAAGTCGAAGACCAGGCGGTCCAGGCCAAAGAATAAGATGATGAACACAATCATATGTATGAAACTCAAAGAACCCAGCCTTTTTCTTGGTTGTATTCATAATATGGTATCTTAAAATCAGCTGCGGGTTTTGCCGTAGAGATTTGTGTAAACCGACTTGGTACGTTGCACAAGAATCATACTCAACGCGGCTGCAATGAGGCAGAATCCAGACATTATGAGTGATGTCAAGAAGTAACAGATGGAACCTTGGCATCTCAGGACGTCATCAGGATTGAACAAGGACCTGTGAGCTTGCCTCTCTGCTTCGCGGTCATAAATGGAACTTGCGATCAGACCCGAAAAGACTAAGGACCCAGCCGGGTTGGCCAGCGTCAGGAAATTGTATAAAGCTCCAAACTTCTTTAGACCAAAGAGCTCAGAGGCAGTGGCTGGGACGATGGCCCAGTGAGCACCATAACCGAGTCCAATCAATAATGTGCCGATATGCATAGCTCCTGGCCATCCATATGCAAAGAAGATGTGTCCTATTGACATTACAAACTGAGCCACTGCTATGGCAACCGGTCTTGGGTACGCATAGTCCCTGCAAATCATTCCGAACCAAAATCAATTCCCCAGCCAAATGTCATTGTCTTCTTATGGGACAGTATTATACCTGACGATGAGTTCGGAGAAATAGCCGCCACCAATGCGTCCAAGGAAGTTCCAAATGCTAATCATCGACACAAAAACGTGAGTGTTATCGTACCCGAGAGACTGACTCATCTGCCCAAGGTTATCTATTACTGTTAAACCCGAACCAGATCCGAGCAAGAGGGAGAAGAAAATGAGCCAGAAATCAGCTTTCACGAGTGCTTGAGTTAAAGTAAAATCCTCGCCTCTGTGAGGTCCCCTCCGTCTCTTGACCCGAACAGCACCCTCTGCAGCTGCCTGCATCAGCTTTGCTTGCAACTGAGCAATTCTCTTATGTCTCTCCAATGCAGGAAGCAGATCTACTTCTTTCGGTTTCTCGTCTTCCACCTCACTCAATATAAGCTCAGGACCACGGTCAGGGGTTGACTGTCCCGGATCCTGGCCTTGCTGATTTCCAACAACGAGAGGTTCTTCGAGCGTGTCACACGGGTCGGTTGATGCTGTGAAGCAACTGGTCACAATTGGTATGAAGATGGGTACAAGAAGAATAGCAAACAAGACTATGGTGAAAGCAGTGATAATTGAATGGCTAAGATCAATGAAATCTTCAACAAGCATCACTGCCATGAGATAGGCAGCAAGTAGAATGCAGACGGCATAGATGATGGTGAAGCTGGTGACATCGGAAGAACGGATCTGCCTGTGACCACCGACGGGTCTGATGAAGAACATGAGAGGAACAACAACAACTGATGGGGCAACAGCAACCATGAAGATGAGTGATGCACGGTCAGAGGAGTGGATCATTGTGTATACCTGAGAGAGGATGGCACCGCCCAGCCCAGCAAAGCCCTTGAGGATACCGACCACAGGACCACGGCTCTTGGGAAAGTTCTGAACACCAGAGACTAATGTAGCCGTGTTGAAGTAGGTTTCTCCGTTGTTACCAACAAAAATGAGGATACACATCTGAAAGAAGATAAAGGTTGAGATTATGTTGATGAATTGCTTGTAAAAGGAACCTACAAAGTGGATCCATTCCTAGTGCACTTTTGACAATCATGACCAGAAAGTTTAGGACTTTATTCTTAGTAGAGAGAGATAACCGGATCATCCTGCAATTTCTACTCGTAGTCAACTCGTTTGAATCGATCAAATCTATTCATAACTCAATTTCCAAGCTGCAGAATAGAAGGATCTCGTGATCAAAAGACGAGTTGAAAAGAAAAAGAAAAAATGAAAAATATATATCTCTCGGATTTGATTTGACAGGCATATCATTCATAGTAAGCAAAAAAAAAAAAAACAACCTTAAAATAGCAGACTTTGAGGGATTCTCCAAACAGAAATGATTGAAAAAGCAAACATTAGTAGAAGAAAGTCTCCAAGTCCAAGATATAGAATCAGATGGATCCGAAGCTGGAGAATTGGAAGAAGAAAAGAGAGAGAATGGGTGGGGATGAAACTCACAGCCCATAAGGGAAGAAGGGGAGCTCGACCGGTGACGATAAGCCAAACCCAGCCATAGCCGACAAGGTTCTGGAGAGAGCCGACGAGAAGAGCGGCCCAGAGAGGCAAGATCTCGGAGAGAGAAGCAGCGAGGAAGCCGACACTATCGCCGAGATCTTTGGCGACACCGAGCCTGGAGAGCTGTTTCTGGTTGTAGTTGAGGGAGCTCTTGATGACGGGGGATATGCTGCCGAACAAGTAACCGATGCCAGCGCATGACTGAATCCACATGGCAGCCACAAACACAAGCCATCTATTGTTGATGAACGATATCACTCTTTCTCGCGTCGTCCTCGCCATTTTTTGATGAACGATCAACCTTAATTATTATGCTCTCTGTTGTTATTAAGATGGGATTTAAATCTTTTCACAATTAATCAAGTGGACTAACTAAAAAGAGTGTATTAGTAGTTGCTTATAAAACGATATATTTTCCCACTATACTCTTTTCTTCGGCGGCCCTGTTAACAAACATTCGGGACCACAATTTTTTTTTTGGTGTAATTAATTACCATTCGAAATTAGAATTTAAACGTTTGATCCTAGCCTAGGGATACCAAATTTATTATACTAACGGACCAAAAATAAACACAAATTGATTTATCCTAGACGACAAAAATAAAATTAAAAAAAACTGTATTGAATAAAATATCATTTAAAAAAAAAGGATTCAAGTTTCCCTTGTCCACCCCGTTGAAAACCGAATGGTCATAATATCTAATTCATTATTTCTTTAGAAGAAATCCCACTCACCATTGTTTATTAGCTTTATAAACACATTTTTCTGAGCTTTTTTTGTTAAACTCATTTTTTAACTATTCTATTTACCTGGGATTTTTGCTTTCACCGAAATTATATTGATGAAACTGAACTAGTTAAGATTACATGATAGTGGAGTTGCGATAATAATCTCGGAAAAAAAAAAAGTAAAGGATTTTACGATTACGCATAGACAACTTGATTCGAGTCAAATTAGACCACCAAAAAGAATTCCCACATAATAATTTCTGAGAATGAGCGCCGGAGACCATCAACGATCGACGATCGAGAGCGACAAACCTGAGAAATCCTTTCTTTCTTTTTTTTACCGCGGCTAGACCTAATTTTACAGAAAGTCCCTTTTTTTTTTTTTTTTTTTTTTTTATATCACTCGAGAGGTCACTACAACTATTTCACCTGTGATCTATACAACGAACAATTTTTTATTAACTAGCCAGTAAGATAATATCTTAATTCAACATGTGAACTTTTAGGAGGATTGGGGTAGAGTCAGTGAGGAGGACAATTATTTCTTTTCTTTTTTTGACGTAGAGTCGAGAGGAGGAGTCCTTTTCTGCATTTGCAATTTCTTTTTATGAATTTTATCGGACAATAAAAGAACAAAAGTCTTACAGGTTGCGTATAATCAATACAAATAAAATACATATAATGGATCGGTGTCGCATTTTATATGGACAATTATGCATTTGATATTTCTAGTCTCGTTATGTCATTTTCTAAAATCTTTGCTTCCTTTTTGATTGCGTGATCAGATCATTCAGTGGCTTCATATATATTGTATTTTACTATTGTATAATAAATCCATGAATTTCAAAAACTAAAACTGATCCTACATATAATTTTTTTTTTTTTTTTTGTAAATTAAAAACAATTGAACCAGTAAATATGATCGTGTACGTTGCTATTGTTTACACGAATAGATAAGAATGAAGACCCCATCGAACCAAAGATTTTATTATTTACGGCAATGATTCGTTTCGACAAAAGAAATTCTTTGTCAAACGAAACAAAAAAAAAGAAGGGCATACATACACATGTTAGAGTAATTGCATTCATCCGATCTTTTGTTTTAATTATTTTCTTAATGGAGTCGTGGGAACATAATAATTGTTGATGTCCGAGTGCATATATATTTTCAAGTGTTTTAGTAGTACTCTCACTCTATTTCCTCGGTCAGTTCTTTTGGGGAACTTTTACAACCTAACTTGTAAACTTTCATCTTAGAAGGAAAAAAAATAAAACCTAACAAATGAGAGATGTATAGATAACAATATCAACAAGGACCTTCACCCAAAAGCAAGAGAAAACTTTTCGATCTTTTTTTTTTTTTTTTTCCAGTTCTAAGCTCAGAATTGTTTCAGCTCTAATGCCACATGTGTACAGTTATTTGTAAAACAGTTTTTTTGTTTGAATAAATTTTACATTCGATTCAAAAAAAAAAAAAAAAAAACAATATCAACAAGCATACTACAAACATTTATAAGCAGGTGTTTAATTAGGTGTGAATGTGAATTTGAATGGCGATTACCAAAATGGTGATAATAGCGAAGAAGAGAATGGCATGAACCAATACTGAGATACCGCTTGTGGTCATGTTGCCGCACTCCAACACTCTCCTCCTCGCCGGCAACTGAAAGAGAAGCCCCGGCGATAACACTACGAACAGCACCACCGCAACTGCCACTGGTCCCCAGTCAGCTCCTCCCATATCTATCTCAATTAGAGCTCCAAAAGGTTCGATATTGCTACGTCTTATTCGGTGTCAAAGAACTAATGAGAGCAACATTGTATATATATATATACACAAGTTTATTAATGCACTTGGTATATCTGTGTACGTGCGAATATAGGTGTACTTTTTTGAAATCCAGAAAAAGGCAAGACAGGGACTTGATTGGTATCTTCTTATCTTGTTGGATAGATATATGTGGCTTCTTTAAGAGACCACGTTTAGTGGCTATGCATATAAACTTTATATAAAGTTAAAAATGTTTGATACTTGATTGCGTTTATTGGTTTGGTTTCGATTCTTTTGCTGATTTGATGGGTAACCGCCTTATATAGTGCATAATAAAATTGGGTTTATGAATTGAAATGCCTCATGACGAGAATCAAAAGCTTAGGCTTCAAAACAAGCAATACTATCAAAAATATTTAATTATGTTTTGTACAAATAAAGATATATATATATATATATATTTATGGTTTGAAAATTCAGTCCAGAGAATAGTTCTTTCCTTCATCCTCCAAATTTGAGGAGAACCCTCCACTTTTGTCCAGCACAAGCCACATAAATTAATTTTTTGTTACATCAAGATGATCATATATATTCGTTCTCACATGCATGTATGCATGCATTATAAATATAAACACATAAACTAGTAGAAATACAGAGACATATATATATAGAAGAAACAGAAAACAAAGAGAAACTAAATGGGGTTGGACTGGGGACCGGTGCTGATGTCGGTTATTTTCTTCATCCTGTTGAGCCCTGGAGTTCTGTTTCAGCTGCCGGGAAGGAGCAAAGCTGTTGAGTTCGGTGGGTTTCAGACCAGCGGCCCCTCCATTGTCATCCACACTCTCCTCTTCTTCGCCTTCATCACCATCTCCCTTATCGCCCTTCACATCCATATCTACGCCGGCTAGCTTAACCCTATACCTTCTCCCTCACGTTCCGTTCTCTCTCATTTCTTGATGTCTGATTTCCTTGTGGAACATTATTAACTCCTTCTCATAATTTTATGGTAATATTCATCCAGAATATCCATTTTATGAACCATATGCATATGTACTAATTTAATTATTAGGAATATTAAGTGCATATAGGTTTTCCATTGATATCTTTCTTTCTTTATCTTAATTTTATTTTCAATGTTAAAACATTTATTTTGAAAAGAGCCCCAAATAAAAGCTTTACCATTAATATCTTATCTTGAAGGCTTGAAGCAACGTAGAACACTTATGACTTACTCATAATATATATATAGGTCAACTAGTTCCACCTAAATCCTAATGGTCAATCTTCATCATCTAAGTTAATAACAGTCGTCAGTCTCTCACAATGGTCCAGCTTAAACCTTTCTCGAACCGAAGATATATAAGAAGCGGCTCTAGCGTCAACGCACTCGTCCACACCAATAATCCCCCTACCGATCAGCCTCTCTGCCATCGTGTTCAGCTTCTTTTCCATATCCTTACCCTCAGGAGCCAAGGCTGCCAATCACAGCACACCATTAATTATACACATGTATAAAAGAAAAATAGCTATCAGTTTTTATTAGAGAGAAGAAAGGTTGCGTACATGGTTGAAGGAGGAAGCTAACTTTAGGAGGGAGAGGTGTAGTGGTAGTTACGTAGTTATCGATATCAGGTTGAGGAGCGTAGGAAGTCGTAGTGGACGAAGTGTAATGAACATTATTATAAAGGTCTTGGGAAGGAGTTAGAGGTTTCACAGATTTGCAAAAGGGCATTAGCTTAGCTATCATGAACCCTCTTGATCTCCTTCTGTTCATCTCCATGATCACTTTGCTTACTACTTTCTTTTATTTTATATTTCCACCGAGATCTACTTATTGGTGGTGTTTCATAAATTTATAGCGTGTCGTTGCACATATATATAGCAAAGTTTCGTTAGAGTTTCGTTATATTGTGGCAAAGACATGCAGAAAGATAGAGACTAGCTAGAGAGGTATCAAAGACGCGTGGTCCTTCGTCTTGCAATAATATTACTCAGAAGCATCGTATTTTGATGACGAGTTCTCTACTTTCATGCTCAAACAGCCACGACGACACATCTAATTTTACAATTTAAAATATATGCTATATACAGTGCAAGGTTCAATAGGTAGGCATTAAACTGACGCTTTTTATCTCTCTTTAGCAGTTCAAAGCTGATACGAATTTATGAAAATTTAAGTGTTTAATTCAGGAGAATAAGGAACCGTATATCTTACCCGTGTATTATTTTCTGTATCTAACTTTTTCGTATAAACGGATTCATCAGTAGCATATTTTTAAAAGTGCGAAGAAAATGTGGATAAGTTTTTATTTTATTTTATTGTTATTATTAAGAATGTGAATAAAATTATTCGTGAGAGATATTCTAAACAAATACAATCGAATAACGTTATCTTTGTGCGGTTGTAAAGGCAAGATTTTAGTTTTGATAATCGAGGGTTAAAAGCTTTTAACTATACATTCGATTAAGGAACCTTAACCAGATATTTGATCCATGATCAGATATAATTAACCCTTGTCTTCAAAGCCTTTGGGATGCCTCTAAGATATAATGTTCTCATACTTTACCAACTCTACTTATTCACTCGTGATAAATTCTATTTTTAAGCTCAAATAACTAAAATCAATACACAATTATTAAGAAGAATATAAGCATAAAACAAACATGTACGAACTCTTAGCAAATAACTGCTTTCACTTTTATGTATTTGAGGATTCGTTTGTCAACAAATTATCACAAACAATAATAAAAATAGATGTGATATTTGAGTGCTCAAGAACCGTATATATTGTTGAAGTTTGTAATCAAATCTTCAACAAAACTTTAAGTTACATTTCATACGAAATGTAAATTTTAGTATTTTTATTATATCTAACACATTTGTATAAGTTAGTTATTTTACGAATGAGTACGATTGAATGTTTGTGTTCTCTCATGGCTATAAATACAGATCGAGTCCTAGTCATGACATGTGTATGTATTGTGTGTTTTTGTAAAACTATTTCTTAAGTAATATATCGATTACTTTTTACAATCAGATTCTCTTTGTCTCAAACAGCACATCGTATCTTCTCTAATACTTCAACATGGTATCAGAGCTATACGATTGAAAGAGGACCGAGAGTAAAAAAATAAACACATAAGCAAGAAGAAGCAAGAAGAAACAAAGTTATCGCATACGTTTCGTTTACTATTAAGTCGAAACTATGCAAGGCTCCTCTCAACAAGTTATTCCTCTTTTTGATGGGGGGAAAAATATGACTTTTGGAGCATCAAGATGTCAACGATACTTCGGACTAGGAAGTTATGGTCCGTTGTTGAAGACGGCGTACTAGAACAAATCATACCCGATAACGAAACCGCCGAAACGTCTCGTTTGAGATCGAGACGTGAAGAAGAAGCAACAGCGAATGACACTATGGCATTGCAACTATTGCAAACTGCCGTAACATATCATATATTCTCTCGTATTGCATCGGCAACAACATCAAAGGAAACGTGGAACACATTGAAGGATGAATTTCAAGGTTCGACTCAAGTTTGGATGGTCAAACTCCAATCATTACGAAAGGAGTATGAAAACTTGAAAATGCATGATCATGAGTCACTCAAGAATTTCACTGATAAGTTAATCGATTTGGAAAATCAATTAACGTATCATGAAGAAAAGAAAAGCAACTATCAGATTGTGCAAAAAATTCTGATCTCATTACCGGCCAAATATGATAGCATCGTGAGTGTGTTGGAGCAAACCCGAGATCTAAGTCTTATGAGTATGACCGAACTAATCGGTGTTTTGAAAGCTCATGAGGCACGTATCTCAGCAAGAGAAGAGAATGTGAATGAAGGTGCATTCAACATTCAAGCAAAAAAGAAGAATACCGATTTCAAACAAGGAAACACGAGAAGCCATGATGGTGAAGCGAAAAATGGCAAGAGATGGTACGATTACTGCAAGAAAAGCAACCATACTGAAGATAGGTGTTTCAAGAAACTGAAGGACAATGATCTAGGCAAAAAAGAGAAGAGTAACAAAGTATGTTACTATTGTGGCAGGGCTGGCCACTTTGCTAGTGTATATCGTTCCAAGAAGAAGGAGAGAGCGCATGTGAGTCAAATGAAAGATGACTCGGATGAGGATGATCATATGTTGTTTAGTGCTAGTGAGGAAGCACACACGACAATGAGAGATGATGTTTGGTTGGTAGATAGTGGATGTACCAATCATATGACCAAGGAGTTCTCAAACATTGATAGAAGTATCAAAGTGCCAATAAGAGTTGGTAATGGTGATGTGGTGATGACCGCTGGAAAAGGTGATATTACAGTGATCACCAAAGATGGCAAGAGACTAATAAAAAACGTTTTCCTGGTGCCTGGGTTAGAGAAAAATCTCTTAAGCATTCTTCAAATGATCGCTAGCGGATATCGTATGATTTTTTAAGACAAACTTTGTATCATTCAAAATGCGAATGATAAAGAGATCATGAGGATTCCTATGACTCACAAGAGTTTTAGGATTAAGTGAAATTATATATAAGACAAAGCGATATCTTCAAGAGAGCAAGAAGAAATGGAGATATGACACAAAAGACTTGGTCACGTTGGTAGCAAACGGCTACAACAAATTCAAGAGAAGGATTTGGTAAATGGATTACCAAAATTTAAAGTACACAAGGAGTTATGCAAAGTGTATAATCTTAGAAAGCAAGCAAGGAAGAGTTTTCCAAAAGAATCTCTAACAAAAACCAAAGAGAAGTTAGAGATTGTGCATACGGACGTGTGGTCCGATGCAAAATGAATCACTCGATGGGAGTCGATACTTCATCTTGTTTTTGGATGACTACACTTATATGTGTTGGGTGTACTTCCTTAAACACAAGTCAGATTCGTTCTTGATGTTCAAGAAATTCAAGACGTTGGTTGAGAAGCAATCATAATGTTCTATGAAGATCTTAAGATCGGATGGTGGAGGAGAGTTTACTTCACAAAAGTTTAAAAACTTTTATGAAGAAGAGGGAATCAAAAGACAAATTACTCTAGCTTATTCTCCACAACAAAATGGAGTAGCCGAACGTAAGAACAGATCGTTGGTTAAAATGGCAATAACAATGTTAGTGGAACAAGTGTTACCACTTAAGTTATGGGCGGAGGCCGTGTACACTTCAGCCTACATTCAAAATCGCTTACCTTCTAAAGCGACTGAAGACGATAAGACACCAATAGAGAAATGGTGTGGACACAAACCGAATGTGTCACACTTGAAGGTGTTTGGAAGTATATGCTATGTGCATATTGCTGATGAGAAGAGAAGGAAACTGGATACTAAAGCAAAACGTGGCGTATTTCTCGGCTATAACAATCAGTCCAAGGGTTATAAAACGTTTATCTTGGAAAATGAGAAGATTCAAGTTTTAAAAGATGTGGTGTTTGAAGAGAATAAACGATGGGATTGGGAAGAAAAGAAAGAAGTCAAGAAGGAGATAATCTTACCAATCGATCTTCTAGAACAACAACCTCAAGAAACGGAGCGTGTGCATTCGCAAGAAGAACAAAGGCAAGACACTTAAAGAAATATGAGTCCTACGTCATCTCAAGTTGGTAGAAGTTTCAACAATGAGAGAGAAAACAGAGGCGAACTCGTGGACATGATAACAAGAGGGTTTAAGTCCGTAAATGAGATCACTCAATCTACACCAAGAGTAGATTTTGAAAAAACAGTCCAAGTCATTGAATCGTGTTTTCTAATCCATGAAGAATTGCAATTTTATGAAGATGCGTGTGATGTTAAAGAGTGGAGAGAAGTGATGGATGAAGAGATCAAGATGATTGAGAAGAACAAGACTTGGAAGCTGGTTGATAGACCGGAAGGGAAGAACCTAATAAGCGTCAAGTGGATTTATAGAATAAAGACGGATGCAAATGGCAGTCCGACAAAATATAAGGCGCGATTGGTTGCAAGGGGATTCTCACAAGAGTATGGCATCGATTATGAAGAAACGTTTGTTCCCGTCTCAAGTCATGATACAATAAGAGCCTTGTTTGCATACTCGGCTCAAATGCGATGGAATTCGTATCAAATGGATGTCAAATCAGCCTTTCTTAATGGCGATCTTGAAGAAGAAATCTATGTGAATCAACCGCCTCGTTACATTATGAAAGGAGAGGAGAAGAAAGTCTTAAGACTTTATAAAGCCTTGTATGACTTGAAACAAGCCTCAAGAGCTTGGTATGGAAGGATCGATGCTTATTTCACTCAAAAAGGATTCAAGAGAAGTTCAAATGATGCGGCGTTGTACATCATGAAGCAAAATGAAGATGTCTTAATCATTAGCCTCTATGTTGATGATATTATCATCACGGAAAGCAATGATAGACTTATTAACTCATTCAAAGGAGCATGAAGAATGAGTTCGAGATGACCGATCTCGGTTTACTAAGTTACTTCCTTGGCATGGAAGTAATTCAAGATGGAAATGGGTTATTTCTTTCATAAGCAAAATATGCAAAGAAACTCATTGAGAAGTTCGGTATGAAGACAAGTAAGAGTGTTAATACACCATTAACACCACGAGGAAAACAAATAGAAGAGGACAAGCCGTATGGAAATCCAACAAGACATAGAAGCATCATTGGTGGACTTTTATATTTGTGTGCATCACGACCAGACATAATGTACGCTAATGCTTATCTTTCAAGGTATATGGCATCTCCAAATGAAGATTATTATCAAGAGGCCAAGAGAGTATTAAGGTACGTTAAAGGTACATCAAATTATGGTCTACAATTCGCATGTGTAGAAGGGTCGAGTCTAGTTGGTTACTCGGACAGCGATTGGGGAGGATCTTTAGAAGATAAAAAGAGCACGATGAGCTATGTGTTCAGCCGTGTTCTGTTGGCAATCAAGTAAGCAACAAACTGTTGCTCAATCGACCGCGGAGGCGGAGTATATGGCCTTGTGTGCAGCCGCAAACCAAGCGATATGGCTACAAAGGCTGTTGGAGGATTTTGGTATGAAAAGTGATGAAGGAGTTCAAATTTATTGCGATAACAAGTCAGTAATCGCCATAGGAAGAAATCCAGTACAACACAAGAGAACGAAGCATATTAAAGTTAAGTATTATTTCGTTCGTGAAGCAATAAGCAAGAGCCTCATTCAAGTCGAGTTTTGTAGAAGTGAAGAACAACTTGCTGATGTTCTTACTAAGGCGTTAAAAGTTGGAAGATTTGAAGATCTTCGAAGAAGGCTTGGCGTAAACATGAATAATTGATTAAGGAGGAGTGTTGAAGTTTGTAATCAAATCTCCAACAAAACTTTAAGTTACATTCCTTATGAAATGTAAACTTTAGTATTTTTATTATATCTAACACATTTGTATAAGTTCGTTATTTTACGAATGCGTACGATTGAATGTTTGTGTTCCTTCGTATAGGTGTGACCATTCGTATAAAGACATGTAATAGAGACGTGTGTATTGTGTGTTTTTGTAAAACTATTTCTTAAGTAATACTCTCTCTGTTTTTGAAAAAAAGTCATTTTGGGAATTAAATTTTGTAACAAAAAGAATGTCATTTTAGTATATCAATGCAATTTTTAACAAAAATTACCTTTTTTGTCCTCGATCAAAATGATGAAAAAGATTTTGTGTGAAATAAATAATTGTAATTAAATGAATAGTTAAGGGGTAGAATATAACTTTAATATTATTTCTTAATTTGAGTGTCAAATGTTAGAATGACACTCTTTAAAAAACAGAAAGAGTATATCAATTACTTTTTACAATCAGAATCTCTTTGTCTCAATCATCACATCTATCTTTTCTAATACTTCAAGAGACCTGCTGCTTAACATTATATAATTAGTTAGTCCGATGCATTCTTCTATAAAATCCACCTTTGGTATCAACGAAAACAACTCTGTGATTTTAAACGAAAAACTCATAAAATTCTTAACTTTTACCATAAATATTATAGTCCAAAAAAATATTTGAATTCGTTGTAGATCTATTCGATCTCTTTAATTAAGGTCCAGCGTAACCATAATTTGGTTTTCTTTCCTTTTATTTATTGGTTACTTTTTGTTATCCATTAAGTCTCGTAGCCAAAAATATTAATGTAAGTGTTGAAGAATTCTTGAAAAATACCATAGATAGTGGTGTTTAAAGCTCATATCAGTCATTTGAAGGAAAATAATTACCCAAGTATCAAATGTCCATCGCTTTCTAATTCATGCAAAAAGAAGAAGAAAAGAAAGAAAGAAATGTGTGTTTCAGCTCATCATAACACTCTTCAATGGAAGAAAAAGAAGAAAGCATATCTTTTGAGATCACTATGTATATGTGATATATTCTGTTGCATATTTGCTTTTGTATTAGATGGTCCAAAGGTATATTATCTCTATTACGATGCTTACGTCGACATAATATTCCAGATGACATGGTCCTTAATAGTTATTTAATTCATTTTTGTTAAAATGTTGATGAAGATTAAGCACGTATTAATACTCTCCATAAGGATTCAATTATTTCGGAGCGAATTACTACATCTGGGCTTATTGGGCTGATTTGATATCAACCCAAAAAAAAAGACGAGAGCCCAGCTCGAGTCAAATGGGCCCAACAAAGTAACAGAAGGCATCCATCGTGAAATGAATGAACTCTCTCTCTCTCGGGCTGACCAATTTCATTTTGACGGTGGCCGGCGTTGGCGCGGTGGTGCTCCTCCTGAAGGGCGACGTCAAGCAATCAGCCTCCGTTTTCAAGCGCAACGTCAAGCACATTCGCAACTGGATCCAAGAAGAAACTTCCGCCGCCTCCAAGTTAGCCTTTCTCTCTCTCTCTCTCTTTCCCTTTTGACGAAGGTGTTGGTTTCGCTGCTTTTTTTTGTTCGGAAGTTTCGATTTTTCTCCACACCATCCTCTTGTTCACTCGTCCGTAAAGATAGACTTAGCATTGCTTCTTAGGTTTGGTAATTTGAGAAACCAGAAGAGTCATTCATTTCTTTATTTTATCTGTGTTATTGCTTCGTGCTCCTTTGGTCACAGATCTCTTTCTCTATCTAACAACATAACATCAAACAGGTTTTGTGACCGTGGTTGATGATGATTCTTACTTTCGCTTTCAGGGCAGTGGAGACCAAGACACCAAAGGAGATGGATTCAAATGGTCCGAGAAAGGGCGTTTCTGAACCCAAATATAAGGATTAGTGTGTAGATGAAAAGGAGTGTTTTGGTTTATAGGCGGGTTTGTTTAGCTGTTTTTGAGATATGTGAATGCTAGTTTCAAAAGTAAAGGTCTCAACACTTGAGCAACAAACATTCTTGCCCAACGTTTTTGGTAATTACATCCCATTCCTCTACTCATTCATCAAACCCCTACACTACTAATCATAGACCGAAGATGCATGCGGTAGTTATATAAGAAACGAAAAAGTATGACTAAAAGGGAGGGAAGATGTGCATTTGGGTCAAGATGTGGTTGAAATTATCAGAGGGTTTATCAATGGGATGGGTATGAACACCTTGGTAAGTGGTAACCACCATTCCTTCGTCTCCTGATAGCCTCTGCACTTGCTTCTTCACTCTGCATCCTTCTTGTGTGCACTTATAATAGCTCCTATACATATGTACATATGAGTCTATTATCTATGACCAAGATGCATCAAAGCATATTATTAGGTACTTACCTGGGGAATAGATTGTTCTTGACAGCTTTTTGGCCGTACTTCCTCCACCTGTATCCATCATCGAGAATATCAACCTGGCTTCTTGTCTGAAAGGCGAACCTGGGTTCTCTCTCTTTCTTCTTCGTACTCTTGGGTTTCTCTTCTTCGTTATTGTTGATGTTCTGGTGTGACAATGATGATGTTGTCGACTGAGCTGCACACCGTGAAGAGTTGTCGACCCCATGAACCGATGATGAACATGGAAACAACACCTGACACCTGTCCTCCATTTCTTACTTCCCTATGCGCCGTGTGTGCGTATATATGTGTCTGTGTGAAAGGCAAGGGAGAGGGAGAGGCGTAGACGGCAACGAAGATGCCCGAGAAAGTGAGATGGAAAAATGGCTAAATTAGCGGATCCATCAGATAAAAAGAGTTTGGTGGGAATTATTTTAAAAAAGCTGTGGCGGCTTCATCATTCTGATTATGACTTTTTATTGACATTATTATATGCAACTCCTTCGATTTTCAACTTTTGGTGCAATGTATTCAAATTTCAAACTATTGGGTTAAGAGGTAGCTTCTAGATCTCAGAGAGTATCATTCTTTTTATTTGCTTAAACAAATTAGGCTGCATGTGTATAGTAAGAAGATAATATCAACATCACGTGTTTTTTTGAAGTTTTTCACCTACCAAAGTCTGATTCGATTCAAGTATTCAACTAAATAAGGGGCTCGAGTGATGTTGAGATTATTGACTATTTAGCTAATTGCTTTCTTTTACATTTGTCAAAAGTATAAATATATATATATATATATATAATCATTGTTTAGATGGATTATTCATCCCTCCAAAGTTGTTCAAACTTTATTCAAATTCACTTTTCCAGGAAACACACACATGACACAACATATAATAGTAGATAAAATGATCACATGTAGGATTTGAGACGGGGTCGCGTAAGAGACTGCGCTCCATCCACCAAGACAGTGGTCCCTGTCATGAAGCGTGAGCCGTCGCTGATCAAGTAAATAACAGTGGAGTAGAGGTCCGTGTCTGGGCTGAGCCACTGGCCAAGGGGTGCAGCGTCCTTGACCAGCTTCTGCGCTCGGTCTCTCCCTACAGAAGCTGGATATTCATCGTCGAGATGTAGCCCTCTAGAGATCATGTTGACCCGTATCTTGTGCTTCCCAAGACTCATGGCCGACGCCTGAAACCCAATCATCAAACATTGAATATTTACGAGATGTGTTTAATTAATAAGGAGGATGTATATGACAAACCTGATGGATCTAGAACCGTATTCTCCAAAATACTCGACCACGTCAAGTACAACTTTTATTAGAATTCACAATAGGTTCTTGTACAACACTAAAGAATTCTCTCTTAGTTTGTATCCTAAATGATTTCTCTCTTAACAAAAAGCAAAGACAATACTTGATTTCAATCTAGCTATTTCTCTCTTTTTGTTCTCAATAAATAGCTGACCTACTAAGCTCCTCAAGACCCCCTTTTATATTCATCGAGTCCTTTAGAAGCTTCTAGGTCGTTAGTTAAGATAAGGATATCACCAAATCTTCATTCCATCTCGATTTTGGAAACTACCAAATCTTAGATGAATATTCTCTTTGTATAACCGACTTAATCAATTATTTTATTTTTGTCACCAACTCAGCAACTCTAGTTGTCCACGTCAGCTGCTCTTCTTGGTGGCTCATTCGACTGGAACAGCTTACAGCTTGTTCCAACAATATGTGCAGTTTTCCTGCACTTACAATATAAATATATATATATATATATGTATATACCCGAACAAGCTGATGAATAGCAGCAGAGGTTGTAGTGTAGGCATCAGCTCCAGGGTAAAGCCCTCTCTCTCCGCTAGCAATAGTGGCCATGAAGACAATGGAGCCTCCTGATCGATGGTCCTTCATCCTTGTGGCTACAGCCTTCAAGAGAAACCATGGAGCGGTGAGATTGATGTTTGTTATTCTCTTGAACTCATGTTGAGACACTTGCAGAATGTCCTGCATCTTCCCTGAAAGAAAGAAAGAAAGAAAGATGTTGTTGAATGGAAGGAAGGGGTGTAAATTGTAATGAATGAGAGAGATCCTCCTCAACAAGAACAATTCATTAAAAAAACCTTGGTAGGTATAAGAGTTGAGAAAAGCATCGAAATTGCCGAAACAAGTCCATGCCTTTTGGACAGCGGCATCGAAAGCATCTTCAGAATCAGCTTCCATGTTGAGTCCAATCAGCTCCACAGGGAAGGATCCCTCAATGGAATCTCTAATCTTGTCTACAATGCTTCTTAGAGAACCCTCATTTCCCATCATAACCAACCTAAACCAACACAACATTACACTATGAGTTCAACTAAACACCAATTCAGCTAAACAAAACACACAAATTGAGCTAAAGAACACACACAAATTGATGAGACTCACTTGCAACCGTGTTTGGCTAGATGGAAAGCGATGTTTCGAGAAACCTGGTCGCCGTTGGATGTCATCAACACTCTCTTCGCCGGATGTTCCATATGTTACAAATTAGTAAAAATGCAGCAGCAGAGCAGATTAAGATTCAGATTCAGATTCAAGAGTAGGGAGTGATCGCCATTCTTTTTACCGGAACGACGAGACAAAGCAAAATGGGTGCCTTGCCTAATCACATGATCCACGTTTACTTTACTTTCGCTTCCGTCCGATATTAAATAAATGATTGATGATAATGCTGTTTTTCCAATTATTCCTCGTTTTCTTTTCTTTAATAAAGCCCAATTCAAGCCCAAACAAACCCTGAGAGGCGAGCCGGCCCGGATCCATTTGAATATGCAATCTTTTAGGTTTTCAAATTCCACTTCCCTAGCAAGCGTAAACAACAACACAGTGAGAATGAAGTGCGCGATTGAAAGCAATTCTTCAACCTCATGATGCTTTCTTAGGTTCATTAGTTGGACCAATTAAGAGATTGGGTAATGAACAAAGGCAGGGTCTGGGAGTGTAGGTAACAAAGGTTATTGTGCCTAAGATTCTAGGTGGGAGTAGTGTAGTGGATTTTTGATACCGTGTGTTGACTTCAAATGAAAGAAAGAGTGTAGGCACAAAATCATTTGTGAGATATCAATTTTTCCAAGTGGGTGGTTAAAAAAATGCTTAGCTTCCTCTACTTTGCCTCCTTTTTGCAACCACATGCTTTCTCTTCATTTTCCACTCTCCCTCTTTATCTTGGTTCTTCCACCCAATTATGGATTTGATCATTATCCTATAAATCACTTGGTCATGCAGCTGTGAACGTTATAATATATTTACTACTCCCTCTGTTTCACAATATAAAAGGTTTTAGCATTTTGCACAATATTTAAAAAATCAAATAAAATCTCCAATTTAACCTTAATAAATATTAATCAATAAACTATAAAATACAAGCAGTCACATCTCTCTTAATTAAAATAAAAAGGTAAAATAGGCATTAAAAGATAAATAATACATTGATAAATGTGAAACTTTTATATTTTGAAACAAATTTTTTTAGCTAAAATTTCCTATATTGTGAAACAAAGGAAATATAGAGAGTCTACCTCGTATAACAATACCATGTGATGATGATGATAATCCCTTATTATACTACTAGTAATGTGTAATAAATACCCAATCGAATATATCCCCTTTGATCATCAAATTGACCCCAAATCTTCACCGACTTTTGGTAGTATTCGAACAATTAACAGAATCTAAGTTGTGCCACGTCATCTCAAAGAATCTTTGGTGGCACGTGCTGGATCCGGGGCAGCAAAACGGGCTGATGAAAAAGGTTCGGTTCGGTGTGGCCTACCATTTTATCCTCTCCTTCAACTTCTCTCTCTTTTATCCCTTTTCGTTTGAAACATAAACAACTTTGTGTTTAATTTTCCTCAGAAATTGGAGTACTCACTTTCCAACTCTCTTCTGGGTCTCTCTGCTGCAGCCAAATCAACAAGGAGAGATACAACCATGGATGATGATGAATATGCCAAGCTCATCAGGAGAATGAATCCACCCAGGTTAATATTCTCTCTCTCTCTTTTTTTTTTTTGGGGGTCTCTGTTTCTCCATGCTCCACTTGTGTTAGGCTAGGCTATACCCTTGTAAAGACTTCAGCTTTGTGGCTGAGAGAGCTTCTCAAGTTTCATCTTTACGGATTTTCTGTTTTTTCTATGTATCATGGAAACAGAGTTGTAATAGACAACAACGCCAGCGATGATGCCACGGTTATTCAGGTAAAAACTAAAGTAATTGTTAAGAGTGGCTCTCTGTATACGAAGCAAACAGAATTCCCTGTTTGATGGGATTTGTTTTGTTCGTGGTGTTAAAAAGGTTGATAGTGTGAACAAACATGGGACTCTATTGGAAGTAGTGCAAGTGCTCACTGATATGAATCTTGTCATCAAGAAAGCTTACATCTCTTCCGATGGAGGTTGGTTCATGGACGTCTTCAAAGTGATCGACCAATTTGGCAAAAAGATCAGAGACACCCAAGTCCTTGACTATATCCAAAGGGTATGTATGTAATCACTTTTTTTTCCGAGTCTAACTTGAGATCAATCAACACGTTTTTTTCTTTTTTGGGGTGTGTGTGTATAAAACGTTTGTTGAAATCATTGCGCAGAGAATAGAGAGCAACGCTGGGTGGTTTATTCCACCTTTGAGAAGCTCAGTTGGCGTAATGCCCTCTGACGAATACACAGCGATTGAGCTCGCTGGAACGGACAGACCCGGTCTGTTGTCTGAAGTATCTGCTGTTCTTACAGACCTTCACTGCAACGTTGTGAACGCTGAGATATGGACTCACAACACCAGAGCTGCAGCGGTTATTCATGTCACGGACAATTCAACTAATTCAGCCATTACTGACCCGATTCGCCTCTCCACCATTAAAGAGCTGCTGTGCAATGTAGTTAGGACGAACAGCGGTTCAAGAGCTGCAAAAACGGTCTTCTCTTGTTCTGATACACACAGGGAGAGACGGTTGCATCAGATCATGTTTGATGATAGGGACTACGAGGGAGTCAAAAGAGCAAGGACATCGGCGTCAAGGCCCAATGTCACACTAATGAACATTGAGAAGGATTATACCGTTGTGACCATGAGGTCCAAAGATAGACCAAAGCTTGTGTTTGACGTAGTCTGTACTTTGACTGATATGCAGTATGTGGTGTTCCATGGCATGGTCAGCACAGAACCAGTGGAGGCTTATCAGGTAACTAAATGGTTTTCCATGTAAATCTGTCTGTTGGGATCTCTTTTCTAACCATAATAATATGACTTATGCTGCAGGAATTTTACATCCGTCATGTCGATGGACTTCCCATAAACTCAGAAGCGGAGCAAGAACGTGTCATACAATGTCTGGAAGCAGCCATTGAGAGGAGAGCATCCGAGGTAATCAAATAGAAATGCACCATATCTGTCTTGGCTCAAAAGACAGAGTCCGCTCTGCATCAATTGATACTCTTTTCTGATATACTCAAACAATTATGCATGTGAAACATCCTTTCAGGGTTTAGAGCTGGAATTATTAGCAGAAGACCGAGTTGGTCTCCTCTCAGACATAACCAGAACATTCCGAGAGAACAGCTTAACAATTGTGAGAGCAGAGATCTCAACGCGAGAGGGTAAGGCTAAAGACATTTTCTACGTTACAGACGTGACAGGAAATCCAGTTGAATCAAAAATAGTGGAGTCAATCAGACAACAGATAGGAGTAAGCAAGCTGAAGGTGAAGAACAACGAGGATTGCTCTGTTCTTGGTACGAGCAGGCCTTCGCAAGAAACAACAATGGGGTATTTGCTAAGTAACATCTTCAAACCCAAGTCTCTTCAGAGCTTCAAGCTTCACCAATCTCACACATAGAGTATATGCTTTGTATAGAGATTAAACAGAGTAGGGCAATGTTAAGCAGATCGAAAAAGTAGGGATAATTGTGAAATTTGGTATCACTGTAGAGAAGTCCCTTGTGTAAATTTGTGCGATCAAATAACAGGAACCGTCTTTGATTAGATATGAAAGACTAGTAAAGATGCAAAAGTGAATATGATTAGTGAGAGCATTCGATATATAGCTAGTAATTAAGGATAGCAAAATGGAAAATTTGAAAGATTAATAAGAGATGAAGAGGGAGAGAAAGGTGAGCTTTAAAACAAACGCACAAGTCTCTCTAATTACAAACTATAACCTAACCTGTCATTACAGCATCGATTAGTTTTCCTAATCTTCCTAACCCATTCTCTTAATTAGAGCTAGCTTAAATTAAAAAAAAAAAAAAAAAAAAAAAAAAAAGAAAGCAGAAAGGAGGGATCAGAGCCAGAGAGCGCCGGCGTCTTTGAGAAGAGGAACGAGAGAGCCGTTGATGTGGGAAGCCATGACTCTGTCCATAGCTCCAACTAGCTTACCGCCGATGAAGACGACCGGAAGAGACCCTGGAGAAGAGGCGCCGGAGCAGCCGAGGAGACGGATAAGGGCTCGCTGGATGTCGCCGCCGTAAGGGTGGAGGTCGAGCTCGTGGACGGCGGGGCTGACGCCCATTCCTCGGAAGAGACCCTTCACGGCGTGGCACATGCAGCACGTGCTCACGCTGAATATCACCACCGCGCTCTCTGCCGCCAGAGACTCTATGCGAAGCAGACCAGCGTCAGCCACCATCCCAACACCGCCGAACCCAATGTTGTTCATCTTGTATGATCCCCACGATTCTGTCTGGTATTGCATTTTTGTTGAAACAAAATAAAATTAAACACGAGAAAGAGAGAAAGTTGGAGATTGGCTCAAGTTTTGGGTGAGAACTGAGTGAGAGCCATGCAGAGTATTTATAGAGAGGCCTACTACACCTCTAAGTCCAACTCATCAGTTTTCCTCCTAATTATCACCCCTAGTTTCTTTATCTGTTACATATTTCTATTATTATAATTTAAGTAAGGGTTAATATATAATTTGTGTTTAACATAACATGAGCCAGATTCACTATTTTATTTTAAAAGTAAATTAAAACATATGACATCAAGATATAGATATATATCAATATATGAGTGAACAAAAAAAACAAGATATAGATCTATATATATATTTTAAAATTTTTTAAAAAGAATTTATGTTAAAAAGAAAAAGAAAAAAAGGGCAAGAAGAAGAAGAGGAAGAACAGGCTTTTATCAGAAGGGAGTTGTTGGTAATAGACGGCTCCGTCTGTCCTTCTTGTCGGCTCTTACCCCTCTCGCCATTAATTTTCTTACCACTTAATTCTCTCTTTTTCTTACAAGTATTTTCAACCTTTTTTCTAGATACAACCAGATATATATAAGAAACCTTTTTTTTTTTATAGGGAAACAAGATATACGAAACCATATTTTGCACATAGTATACATGGAATTACGTTTTGCGCTGATACAATCTAATTATGCAAAAGCCGTAGCATGTAGGCAAGCTCAAATATATATGGATCTGGGTGGGATTTTCTTTTTATTCCATTCCACTTTTTTTTTGTTTAATGGGTTTAGAGAATGTTTTGAATAGAGTTGAAGAGAAATTGGAGAAAAATAAGGAGGAGGGAAAAAAAAAAAGATGACCAAACACATTCCACTTTTTTTATTCCATTCCACTTTACGATAAAAAATTCTACACGACGAGTAATCGATCGAGTATAATATATGCGTAATGATCATCATACAATAATATGTTAAGGAGTCAGAATCTTATGCTTCCGATCCAGATTAATAGCATCCCACTTATATGGCTAGACGTGTATATGAATGACTAACTCGAATTATGATGTGTACATCATTTATAAGAACAAAACCATGGATTCATTTTCTTCCCATGTCTCTGCTTTAAAATATCAACAATAAACAAAATGGGTTAAACTTCTCTCTCTCTAGCTATGTATATACCATAAATATATGAACTGCTTCTGTTTTTACTACTTTACTGTATAATAAATCTTTATATGTGATTGGTCCATTTATGTGGGATCGCCTATGTATTGTAACTTGTAATTGCCATATATATAAAACTTGTTACTCTTTAGTTTCGAATAATCAGTAATAAGTAATCAATGGAATTAGCATGGGTTTAATTATAATATTAATAAAGTTTGAAAAGTTCTATACAGAAAAGCCTGGAAAAAAAAATCAAAGTTTACAAAGTTAATTGTCTCATGCTTTTGGCCTCCACGCTTGTGTCTTTTATATGCAAAATGCCTTTTTGTATCTCAGGTTTGAGCTCCACGATAAATTAATCTTAAATTACATTTAAAACGAAGGATTGGTGGAAGAGAAGAGTTTATATGTATATTGAATAGAGTAAGAGAAGTCCGTACAGTTATGCTCCCTCTAGCTGAAAAAGAAAGTTACTTCTTTTGGCGTTTATTATGTATTTCTTATCTGGGAAAAAAAAATCTTTGCATGAGAAATCGTAAAAGATAAATAATCTTGTCGGATCGTGTTTGTCGGATCGCTTTACTTTTGATATTATTTTATTAAATCTAGTTTTCCTTACAGAAGGTCTTACGTAACACTTGTCATACTTATCTTTTATCTTTTCTACCAACTCTCCGATATATAACCCTTTCGAGTCGCAGTATACATGCTTTTGATTAAGGGTACTTTGAAAATTTTCGAAGTTCGTATTCAACACCTGAAAACTTGAAACTTTGTACATTCCTTATTCCTTTATGTAATGATGTAGCTCTCTTTTCCTTTTAGTTTGTGTGTGTGTGTGTTTTTAAAAAAAAAATTAAACTTTAAAGGTTTAATAAATATATTTTAGAAATAAAAAGCTGTACAGAGGAAACCAGAGGCTGGTAAACCATGACATATTTTAAAAGGTTAATAACCTTGAACCAATATACAAAAGTTTAAAGGCTTACCGAAGGAGTTAACTATAAAAGCTTTCGTTTTATAATTATAAATAAAACATAGATTTTCTTATGAAAAGTACAAACATTTTAGCTATCACAAGCCTGAACGATTTTACAACCTTTATATATGCAATCAAAACTGCGCACATATATCACATTCATACGTACGTGCTTGTGAATGGGATTCTCACAATCCAACGGTGGAAAGAAAATGATTACATCGAATAGAGAAGATTTGATCGATCGGACGGGTAGGGTTAGATGGCAGGAAATGAGAGCCCTCTGACTTATACTATTAATTACTACGACAAAATATATAAATGGAAATTAAAATAAAAAATAAAAGAATACGAGCGTGATGCTATCTTTTCAGCTTTATCTGGTCTTTGCCATTTATAAACATCTGTGTGTATGTCTCTCCATACACAATATTAATATCTTGCTTTGTTATAAATATATCTTCATTTAATATCTTTAAATTTAATTTCGTTTTTTTACTTCTTTCGGTGAAACAAAGCCGATAGAGAGAGGAAAGGAGAGATTCGAACTAAACCCTAAACTCAGCTTTAGAGTTACATATTTTCGCCCATCGATCCTCGAAGTATAATGGTCTGAGTCTGATTCCAACGACCAAGATATGTCCCTGTGGGTTATATTATATAGTTATATATTCATGCATGATGCATATATATGTATTTGTCATACACAGAAAGGTACATAATCTGTGCCTATGTATGCGCGTGGTGTAGCTGTATATATGTGTTATGGAATGTATACGTAGTGCTTATATACATATCGTATATATGTATATATATATTGTTTTTTTTTTTTTTTTTTTTTGAATGAAAAATTTCATTAAACTGTTTTTTTTAGTTAGTAATGATTTTTTTTAAAAGGACTATGGAAAACGTAAGAAATAAAAAAGAAGGCGAAAAGAAAAAGGAAGATGTCGCATGTCGGTGTCGCGGCGAAAAGGCCGTGAGAGTATTGTGGGAGTGCTCACGAATTCCCTTAAAAGAAAATCAGTTATATAATCTCTATATATATAGATATACATAACCCTAAGCCCATGAAAACTGCACTCCCACTCTTCTCTATATTAAATTATCATCATGACCACTAACTATCTTATTACTTCACCAAAATATAAAGTATACATCGAGATATTGTTCTGCATGCAGGTGCATGGCTTCTATCTTTTTGTCGACCACAAGTTTTTGTCTGTTCAGAACATAAGATTTCACTTGTTATTGTTTGTTTATCGCACTGATATATATATATATATATATATATATATATATATATCCATGCAGTACGTCTAGTCGACATTACCGCCTAATAATTAACTAACTTAGGCTTCAGAACGTTTGGATTTTGATTAAATATAAGTTACCACTATATATATGTGTGTATAACTTAAGCTTTTTTCTTAGTGAATTTAGTACAAACTAAAAGAAATGAATAAAAAAGCCATAAAAATGAGTTTGAATATAAAGCCGAACACCACCTGCCAAATTAGCTATCATTCCAAGCCTCCTCCTTCGGAGAGCTTTCTGTTATATAAATACTATTATATTGTTATTAATCCATCTTGAATTACTAAACAATCAAGCTGAATATTCACTTATGTGTTTAGTGTATTTAGAAGTCTGTCTTGCTTTTATCATAAATGTTGTATATATAGAGGTTGGGAGAAATATAATCTAATAAAGGGTACCTAAAATCAGTGATAATTGATAAAGGAATACAAACAAATGAATCATATGGATTTAAATTATAAAAAGAAAATAAGAGAGATGGTAATTGGTAAATGGAATTGACCATTGGGAGGAAGAGAGGGGCAGTGGCAAAAGTGGTAAGTAAAAGTAGAACAAAAAAGAGAGAGAGGAAACAGAATTTTGTGCCCCACGCGAGCCGCCTCGCCTCCCCTGCCTACCTTGCTCTCTTTCTTTTCTTTCTCGACTAAACAGACCTAAACCCAAATCCCATATTAATTAGAGATACTGTATATGAAATCTGCAGTCACTAATAACTAAGAGACCTATATATATATATGTAGTACAACTACATCATCTGTTAGTTTCTACATTATTCTTTGACTTGTATGATTATATATATAATCCATATATACAAAAAAGATTGGAATTTAGATGGTTTTTGCCTTTGTATTCTAAGTAACATTCCTTGACCGTTTGTAAATACATATACTCCTTTTCTTTTTTCGCCAGCAACATATTCATTATTTTAAGGTGGAACACATATTGAATTATTCCTTTAGGCTGTTTGTTTTTTTTTACGTTTCACGCGTACCGTTTATTTTATTTTATTTATATATATATAAAATGTAGACCGAGGTACTAATGTACTATAGACTATAGTTAAAGGAGAGGGTAAAATGGTAAATCTGAGAAGAACAGCTTTAATAAAAGAAGTGAAGCAATTAATCAGAATATTTATTTGACAGCTTCTCTCTACGTACGATAAAAAGAAGAAGAAGAAGAAGGCAGGGCCGTCAAAGGAGTAAACCGACAGGACGGCTTTTACTTTCTCAGCCTTTGCTCCTTTGATTGCCTCATCTCGCTGACGTTATCCTAACGCTGACCGTCCACGCACTTGTCCTCTACATTTCTCCACATCACCTCTCTTTCTCTCTCCCTCTCTATTTTCTTTCAATAACTTAACCACGATATATATATTTACGACGAGGTTTTGTAGTTTGTTAATGCTTACAGTCCGGATTCAAATATAAACTTGTGTGTACGTGTGAGACTAATTAAGATGATAATAATTAGAGAATAAAATCAAAGATTAAATCCATTTCAATAGTCTATATACGTGCCCGTTGATAAATATGAAATACATCACCATTTAAATGTAAGCCGATCGAGGAGGGATATTAATTAGCCCCATAAATTGGTATAAAAATATATATATATATATATACATGTAGTAGATGATGTTTAGAGGCTTTGGTCAAATAAAATTGAATATTCAGAAACAACAAAGATTAGAACGTTACATGTAGAGAGATTCAAAAACATATTAGTATATAGTATGTTACATTGTAAAGTAAAAGGGGTTGCGTGACAAGCATGCATGATGAGCATGAGCATCTACCTCCTTGTCTTCTTTCACTTTTAAACAGTCAACGCTCTTTCTTCTGTTTCTTGTTCGTCTTTGGAATTTGAAATCATATAATATTTAGATATATAGATGCGTAAAAAGTGATATCAGATCACGAGATTGTCCGTTATGTTTGGTTATTAATCGATTTCACTAGTTCGTTACATTTTTTTTTTTTTTCTATGGAGTATTTGGTTTCCATTATACATACGTACAGTATTACATTACATACATAGAGTATTATTTATTTACCCATGATTATTATTTTTTATTTGTGGATAAACAGGAACTTCTTCTGATCGACGCGTCAAATGCGCGAGCGTGGAAAATAACATATCAATAATTTGGGCTTTTAGGTGTTTGTTTAATGGGCTTTCAGTTAATTAGACTTTTTGTGCTTATGTACTCTAATTTTTTGTTTGTATTTGAATGATCCACACTTGTATCAAGTAATTTAGGATCTTTTGTTTTTTCTTCAGACATTCAAAACCAAACTAAAACAGTCTAAACTGGACTTGTTGAATATTTATCAGTAGTAAATTTGTAAGCAGTCCTAATATATTCAAATAGGAAAACTTATTGATTTTCCATTACATCTCCATCAAATTACATTATTATATTACACAAGGAGAGTGGGAGATTGTTTCCTAATACCAGTCTGACAAGAATCATAACATCAAACTAGTTTTAGACCTTGCAGGTTGCACCTAGAGGTTTCGCGAAGAGGGAGCGATGTAGCCAGACGGGCGTTCTGAGGCTGCTTCACAAGTGCCTGTCTCAAAGAAGGCCGAGTGGAGAGCCTTCACACAATGCTCCGCCTCATCATCATTCACTATCAATGAGATGTTTACCTGATATCATCAAATAGTCAGACGAGTGTGTATCTATCAGATATCTATTCAAGGGGTAAAATTATATCCTCTAAACCTTTTATATAGAATCATATAGCCAAAAAAGTTGAAAGAGGTTTGACCTTAGATGCACCTTTGGGAGATCATCTGGACATTAATCCCATTGGTTCGAAGAACCCGGAAGCCCTGTTTGTTGTTCATTGGCAAGTCACTAAGTAGTATGACCAAATATTAAATCATACAAACCAAACCAGAGAGTTAACTAACCTTCTCTAATATGAATGATGATCTCTGAACATTTCCGATGAGAGAGAAAATTGATCTGTGTTGAAGCAGATTTACAATAGCAATCTTCTCAAGTTCCTCTACCACGTGATCAAGCTCCTGTCACATGGCCAAGAATTACAGATACAATATGAGTTGTTGTCTGTGCTCCAAGAACAAGTGGTAGCCTGGAAGTTGTCTCAAAGAATACAACACAGATACAAAGTCATAAGTTTACCTGTTGAATTAACTCTTTGCTACAGAACTTTGAAGGATCCAATGTCAAAGAAATGCTATTGTAATGTGGAAAACACCTGCACAGAGAGAGAGAGAGAGAGAGAGAGAGAGAGAGAGAGAGAGAGAGAGAGAGAGAGAGAGAGTGAGAGTGAAAATATTGTCATCAATTCGAGTTAAGTTGGTTACCTTGGCAAGAAAACCATATTGGCCGAGCATACGGGTGCTAGTGATGTCCAACATGGTAACATTACGTTTCAGAACGATGCTGGTCAATACAGCCTAGGAGAAGATAATAAGAAAAGAGGTCACGGTGATGTTGTGATATAAAAAATACTGATGCAATTATATATATCCCTTTGTCTTCACGAACCTTGCTCATATCTCTTGATCTGGTGATGACGGTTCCTGGAGCAGTGGGGTTGTAAGAGTTCTTAACCCTTACAGGAATGTTACCTTCTCGAGCTGGGCGCATAGAAAGTGGATGCAACACCTACAATGGAAAAGGGAGAGAGATAAATACTTGGTCCTTTGGTATAACAAGTGTATATATTGAAGTTGGTTACCTGGGCACCAAAGTAAGCAAGTTCAGCTGCCTCATCAAATGTCAAGTGTGGAACAGGTTGAGCTCCGCAGTACATGTTTAGATCACAAGTCAAAACTCCATCCACATCTTTCCAAACCTGCACCACATCACAGTATATGAGTTTAACAAAATCCCATCTTCATTTCATTGATAGAAAATAAACCCCTATATATATATTCATTGGTACCTGGATCTCTCGCAAACCCAAAGCCTTCCCGATCGTTGTTACAGTCAAATCGCTACCTCCTCTACCCAGTGTAGTTACAGCACAAGATCTCCATCCCTGCAAAAAGTTAAGTTTTTTTTTTTAGGCATTCTAAAACATGTCACAACAAAGCATGCAAGAGAATTATTCCAACTCATAATTAATCGTTATTTTTATACCTTTCCAAGGAAGCCTGTGACAATGGGGACTGCATTTTCCTTACCCCAGTCACCAGGTAACCTTTTTGAAACCGCCGGGTATGTTGCCTCAAGAATATCAGCATTAGTGAAGTCATCTGTGGTGATAATCCCGATCTCAAATGCATCATACTGCCAAAAGAAAAACTCATCATCAAGTCATGAAACAAACTATAAGGTGATCTCAAGGTAACATATATATACCTGTCGTGCTTTGTGTCCAATTTTGTTCAGGTACGCAGCAAATAGCCTTGTGGACATGCATTCTCCAAATGAAACCAAGTAGTCTCTTGTGCGTAAAGTTAATTCTTTCATCATTGCAATACCTTTCAGTAGCTGTTCCAGTCCTTCTAGGTGTTCTACACATATTAAGCAAAGGCAAGATTCAGTGATAAACAAGGATGCTAACAAAGCGAGCAAATCGGAACTCAACTAATCAACCATTAAGAGAAGAAACTAAGGCACTTACTTGCAATAACTGCTGTTTCTACTCCAAGCTCATGAGCAGTCTTGGACATAAGAGAATTTGATTTTCCATCATGAGAAATGATAAAGCAAAATTTGAGCTGACAAAAACTGGAAATATACACACATATATATAGGACCTAATAAGCATGTATGTTTTCTTTAACCTTATATGGAGTTCCTTTATATAGCTCAACTCTTCAATACCGTCGACGTTGGTGAGACCGCAGCGAACAACCTTCTCTCCAGCCTAATGAAAGCCACATGCCGAGTTTTATTACAGAAGAAACTTGGTAAAAGGTAGAAATTAAAGAGTTCACTTTTGTTTACCATCAAAAGCTTATTGGTGGTCTTTGCCATTGCTGATAGCACAACAACAGGCTTCTCATCTGGGAAGTTGAGTATGAGTTTGGCAACTTGTTTCATCCTTTCTGCTGAAGCCACTGATGAGCCATCGAATTTCATTACACAAGTCAACTTTTTCTCAGTTCTGTTAAACTTGAAAGTCTCATAGTCTTTTCTCTCTAGCAGCTCCACCCTTGCAGCTTCACAAGTAACTCTCAGTGCGATGTTCTTACAGGAATGGTCTACCTTTCTAGAGAATACACGAGCAGAGGACACGAGAGCTGAGAAATTTAGCGCCTTTGAGCCAACTTCAATCCTTTTTGAGTTTAAGGCGAGTTCTGGTGTTTTAACTCCGTAGAACTGTATTGAAGCCGCCATTACTCAATAAGCGACGATTGTGAAGCTTGCTAGAACTCTGAGACTGAGTGTTGTGATTTCGACGAATGATAGAGTATGCTTGTTTAGTGCGCAAACCTGCAACGATCCGTATGATCCACGGAAACAAATGCATGAACAAAAGTTCCTTTAAAAAAAAAAAATGGGATCTTGCAGAGAGGAGATTGAGATATGGCATATATACCAGTTGACAGGGGCTCCCGATTGGTTGAGACAAGACTAGAGAATTATATGAGGCAAGGCGCCAAAATGGACGGTCAAGATCCCAAGCTAAAAAGATCAGACGGCTCCGGAGCGAACTCAGTCTCGGATGTTAAATGTTTATAGCCAAAGTAAAGAATCGAACGATCATTCGACTTCACTATTATTTTCCAAAATATGAATCTGCTTAATAATTCAAACTTTTGGTTTAGCACATATATACTACTACTGGTCGTTTTAACCAATGTTTTTTTTTTTTTTTTGGTTGGAAAACGTCACAAATACAATTATATTAGTAACCCTTAGGAGGTTGAACTGAGAAATGGTAAATCGAAAAAACGTGGCCACCTACTTATAGATATAATTTGTTTGATTTAGAAATAAACGCAAACAGCATAACACGTGGCATCAGATGTATCGTTAACAGTTTTCACATTTAGTGGATGCTTATGAAATTAATTGCACTGATCGAGGAATAAGCCATCGATATCAGAAATACACAAATAGATATTGAACGTCCAATGTAGGATGAGATTAATAAAATTTGATGGTAAAGTTGAGTGAAGAAAAAAAGGAGCCATTATTTTGTATATAATAATCAGACAGTGAATATTGCATAAATTGAATAGTGAAGCTAATGGTAGTGGTTAATGGCGAAATGTATGAATAATATATGAAACTGCGCGGGAACAACAAGACGCAGTTTGCTGTGCATGTATGAATTGAGAGACAAGGCACAGTTTGTTTGTCGTAATGGGCCCCCATATGTATTTACATTGATGAATTCTCAATCTCAGTTTCCACAGGTCACATAAATCTAAAAGATATCCGGGCTTTTAGCCCATGGGCCTTGAGGTCATGTGGCATACTGGAGATGAATATGCCTTAAATTCCCATTTGCGAATTGCGAGGGTTTCACTTTCAATAAGCTGTCAAGGCCGAAGAAGAAGAAGAAGAAGAAGAAGAAGAAGTATCTCTCTCACCCTCACCATCACCATCACCATCACATCAGTCCATCACCATCACCATCACTATCACATCAGTCCATCACCATCACCATCACTCACTCTTTGCATCCGCCATAGCCACTCTCTCCTCTTCACCACCGGCTATGGAGTCTCCAAAGCATTCCTTGATTCCCAGCTTCCTCTACTCGTCCTCGTCTTTCTCCCTCAGGTCTCTTCTTCTCGACCAGATGCTCAACTCCAACCCCGATCTCCACGAATCTCCTTCTCCTTCCCCGCCGACGATGCTCTCTCAGAAGAATTTCCTTATCGCGTCTCCCACCGAGCCCGGCAAGGGGATTGAGATGTACTCCCCGGCCTTCTACGCTGCCTGTACCTTCGGTGGGATCCTCAGCTGTGGTCTCACTCACATGGCCGTTACTCCTCTCGATCTTGTCAAGTGTAATATGCAGGTACCTCCTCCTCACATCTGATTTTTTTTCCCCCAACTATCTTTAGTCTTGTCATCCTTGATCTGTTTTTTTTTTTGTTTTCCAACTAGACCCAATCAATGTTCATCTTCCCTTTCCTTTGTCATCCTAACAAGTTACTGCTCTAGTCCAAGTAGATATGCCTTACTCGTACGCGTTACTTTTGAATATATCTTGTCATTCATGCACATTCTATCAATCACCTTGCTCAAAGCCAAGTCATAAGGTTCACATTCTGTGCCCTTCAGATTGATCCTGCAAAGTACAAGAGCATTTCTTCTGGCTTTGGAGTTTTGCTGAAAGAACAAGGAGCCAGGGGCTTCTTCCGTGGATGGGTTCCTACTCTGCTCGGTTACAGTGCTCAGGGTGCCTGCAAGTTTGGTTTCTACGAATTTTTCAAGAAGTACTACTCTGATCTTGCTGGACCTGAGTACACTGCCAAGTACAAAACCCTCATCTATCTTGCTGGTTCTGCTTCCGCTGAGATTATTGCAGATGTTGCCCTTTGCCCATTTGAGGCTGTCAAGGTCCGTGTTCAGACACAGCCTGGATTTGCCAGGGGAATGTCTGATGGATTTCCCAAGTTTATCAAGTCTGAAGGGGTCGGAGGGTAAGCTTTCTCTACTTCCCATATCCTTGCTCGCTCGTCTTAAGACAAGCCTTTGTGCCTGATTCTTTTTTTTTTTTTGGCAGTTTGTACAAGGGAATTGGTCCACTCTGGGGGCGTCAGATTCCTTGTAAGTCGTGGCCTCAGCTTTGCAACTATCTCATAGTATGATTTAGGCTCATGAATGCTTTAGTGGCTTTTTTTAGTTGAAAAAGTGTGCTAAAAAATTTACCTTTGTAACAGACACAATGATGAAGTTTGCTTCTTTTGAGACCATTGTGGAGATGATCTACAAGTATGCAATTCCGAGGCCAAAGGACCAGTGCAGCAAGGGTCTACAACTCGGGGTGAGTTTCGCAGGAGGTTACGTTGCTGGCGTGTTCTGTGCTATAGTCTCTCATCCTGCTGATAATCTTGTGTCCTTCCTCAACAACGCCAGAGGAGCAACCGTTGGAGATGTAAGTCTCTCTGTTTTTGTGTAATGCAATGCAACTTGTGATATTACGTATTGTTGAAACCATCATCCTTTCAATAGGCGGTGAAGAAGATAGGCCTGTTGGGTCTATTCACAAGAGGGCTGCCTCTACGAATTGTGATGATAGGGACATTGACTGGAGCGCAGTGGGGCATCTACGATGCTTTCAAAGTCTTTGTTGGCCTGTAAGTCCTTTCCATTGCAGCTATTCCGGTTCAGAGGTTCTCCTTCTCAAACGCTAATGAAACGCTCTTTTCTTTCAGTCCAACCACTGGTGGTGTTGCTCCAGCGGCTGCCATCACTCCTGCTCAAGCAAAGGCCTAAAGACCCTAAACAATGACGAAGAACAAAGGGTCTCTTACGGTAGCATGTTTTTCTTATAACAAAAAAAAGAAAAAAAAGATAACCGGACAATGATGAAAATATTTGAGTAACTCAGCCTGATTCCAACTTGATCAGTGCAAAAAGAAATCATTTTTGTGTTCCTAAAATCAGGATAATATTCTGTGGGCCTTACATGTTCACTACTATATTTTCTTCTTTCATTTTCTTCCCATTTCTCTTTCTCTTGAACGCTAGCCGCATTAGTTTCGTCATTTACTTTTTCTTCGATGTTCCATCTCCAGCTGATAAGGCTTGCCTTTGACCATTTCTCTGCACAATGTAACTGGACGAGCTTATATATCTTCAAATCAGCCTAAACCGGGCTGGAATAGATTGTTTCGAATAGTTTGTTCAAAATAAACATTGCACGATAAACTGGCCTGGCTACGACGACCTGATTCATCTTTTCCTTGTACTGCAAAACAATCTTCCACTATATGAACCAACAGATTGAATAATGTCGGGACACCAGACAATCTTCTGATAAAATTCCTGCTAATGTATGGATAAGTCGCTCTGATAACGATATGGACCGGTCGATGACTCTTAATATTATTACAAGGGGTTATTACATATTAGGATTTTTTGGATCACGGTACTTATTGAATTTATCATATCCGTGTTCCAATACAAAGTTCTCAGACCGAAGTCTGAAAGGGATGGACATGAGTAATCTTCAGTGTCGATATAGCTCAGTAAATTTCATGTCGGAAGGCGGCTTAGGGAGCTGACATAAGAGACTCTTCTTGTGCTCCCCGTATTTCAATAATTTTCTCTCCAAATGTATGATTTATTTATTTTTTAAGAACCATACCCACACCCATAAGATTTTGAGCGTTTACTCCACAAGTATTCAAAATCAGATAAAATATGCTCTCTTTGCAAATAATAGAGTTTGTAAAAACACGATTCACGTTTCAAATTTGAGAAAATATATCGGCCTAATAAAAAAGATTATTACTTTTTAAAATCACTGAAACTCATTCTAAATCATACGCAGCGAAAAAAAAAGTGGAGCAAATAGAGAGAGACCTACGAATGACTGTTTCTAAAAACAATTCACAAAAGTGCAAAACCTAAGAACTTTGAAACAGTCCTCTGCGCTTTAAAAACACTAAAGTGTTGTATAAATCTCACAAGTTTGGAAACTGTGTTTTAACTGCCAAGTACAGCACTGCCCAACAGTTCATCTTTCTCGGCTTTATAACCCTTAACTTGTTTACCTCTTCTTCTTGCTGCTTCCGTTGGAAGCGTTGGACTTTGATGGTGTAGCTATTAGGTAAATGAACAGAACAACAAACGAGATCACCGAAATGAGCGATCCGTATTTCGCCACCAACCTCTGTGACATGATCAACACAAGGTAGAGTTTATAGGTAAGTCTGGGAGCTTTGACATGTGATGTTCTTTATAAATACAAGGTGAATTAGAGAGCAGGTTACCTTGGCCTAGAGATACATATATTTTTTTTTTGTAGCGAGAGCAACATCCACAGGACAAGACAAGAGAACAATGGGAAGTTAATAACGGAGAATGAGATTAAGGAAATGATTAAGAGAAATGTTGTTTGGAAGCAACTATTACCAAGCCAAGTTTATCTGTTGGAGGCCTTTCCGCAAAGACATCTAGAGGTAGTATTGGAGTTGAGTAGGCTTCCTACAAGGAACAGAATTATAAGAGGTCAGTGTTAACTAAACGAACGGTTATTTGAAAACTGAAGTGGGGTTATAGAGGTAAGTCACATTAGCCAGTACATGGTGTCGGTAGTTAACAAAATAGCGTTGTAAAAATGGGTGTGAGTATGGGAGACAGAAGTTGGGGATGAGTACAAGATTAGTTGTCATAATTCTACATAAGACTTAGGAAAAGAAACTTAAGTAATGAAGGAAGCTTATGAATGTCAAACCTGTAGAGCAGTCTCGGTGGGGATGCGGAAAGTAACAACAGCAGGTGCACCGTAGACAATTCCCTTAACCTTAGCCTCCAATTGGAAAGAATGAGACAGAATACCTCCACTGCAGGAAAAGTCAGATTAGTGAATAAATGGAAAGGCACTTATGTAAAAAAAATTGGGAATGGAACTCACGCATCAAGTCTTTCCCATGATCTTGAAGCGTTTCCTCTAACAACTTGGAATGTGTCTTTATCCCAGCTACTGTCTGTTAGAGTCACATCATAGGCCGTTCTTAGATTCAACAGCAAAATATTCTTCAATGTCAGACTCTGGCTATTACTCCAAAAACAAAGAAAATCCAGAAACAAAGATGGATATACATATATTCTGACACGTAGATAGATGATAACCTCTCAGTCTCAACTTTCTATCTAATAAAGCAATATGAATGTACCCAAACAGATCAAATTACACCATCCGTTTCCTTCAATGCATATCGATATGAATAAGAAATATAAACAAATCAAAGGAGAAAGAAAAAACTGACGAGGATCCTTGGTTGTAGATGTCGATGGAAACCAAAACGTGTTCGGCGCCAGATTTGAGTCTGTTAATACTCGCTTTCTTGTGGACAACCATGAAAGGTACTTCCGTGGTCGCAAAACAAGCTGAGAGAAGCATGAAGACCGCCACGGAGGTGATCAAAACTTTAGCTACGGGGATCGCCATGGAATCTGTTCGACACAGATCTACGTTTTCTTTGTCTCTCTAAGCTGCTGCTGTTTATCTATATATGTCTAGTTTTATTTGTTTGAGAGACAAAATGGAGTCATTCATTTCATGGGCCAAACGGAAAGCCCGCCCATTAAAGAATGCTCAAATAAATTATTCCTAGCCCTTTTATCTCTTGACCTTGACCTTGTGTATATAACAGTTTAGCTATAAACGATAACAACTGCTTGCTGTGTGAGAAGCGCTAAACGTCAACATTTGCCTCGTTGAAAATGAAAACAGCACGACAACTGTGACTGTGAGAGACCGTTAAGTCATGAGATCTTCGTTTCGGCTGGAAAACAGAAAGAAACCAAAAAAAAAAAAATCTTCGTTTAAATTCTTCATGGACGCACCACCACAACTACTGGCTTCTTTTTCCCCATGGCGGCCACCGGATTTCACCTGCTCTCTGCCGTCGGCTTATGCAGCGGAGAGAAGCACAAGCACTCCCTTGGAGTAACCCTACCCCCGGCACTCCGATTCTCCGCTTCTGTCACCGCTTTTCCGAGGCCTGGGGACTACGAGCAGCCATTCGCTAAGAGCTTCTGGGACTACCTCGATGCGTCTAAGGATTTCATCAGACCGGAAGAAAACAGCCCGTCTCGCTGGTTCTCTCCCCTCGAAAGCAATAGCAAAGCTCGATGTGACGGCGCCCCGCTGCTTCTCTTCCTACCTGGTTAGTCTTCTTTTCCCGATTCATTGAGTTATCACCTTTTCAATGAGAAACTAGTTATAGGGAAATCAAAGGGCAAATGTGCAATCAAATTCAGAATCACTATGACTAGCGTAGGTATCGACGGAAATGGACTCGGGCTTATAAGGCAGCACCAGAAACTTGGACAGTGAGTGCCCCTCAATGGACCTTTCTATCCTGAATTTTTGTTTTCTTTCTAATTGCGGTGGTTGAACTTTTTCTTGGCGTCTCAAGGATGTTTGATATCTGGTGCTTGCACATACCTGCGAGCAATCGTACTGCATTCACAGGTATTTCCTCGATTGCTTTTGTGTCAACTGTTTAGATTATTATTGTTTGACAATTTATCTGATTCGCTAACACATATTGAATGCTTTAGATCTGGTCGGGATGGTTGAAAGAACTGTCAAATCTGAAAATCAACGATCACCCGGTAAACCTATATATCTTGTTGGAGAATCTCTCGGCGCCTGCATTGCACTCGCTGTTGCAGCCTGTAACCCCGAAATTGATCTTGTCTTGATTCTTTCAAACCCAGGTGACGTTGATCTTGTCTTTTAATGTGCTCATTAGTAGGACTTTATCATTTTATTAGGTGTTAAACTTTGATGAATCAATCTTACCTGGTTCATATCTTTATCACAATTTAACCCTGACACATGGTTGTTTGAAATCACCTATTGGTTATGTGCCAATTACGAGTGCGTATAGCTTTAGAGGCTGATTAGATCTCCAGTGAATGCCAACAATCAACTGACTTTTTTTGACGACTTAATAGGAAAAGAAATGAAGGCCTAAGTCTCACCACGTCGTCTAGATTAATCTAAAGAGTATTGTTGCATTTGCAGCTACATCATTTGGCAATTCTTCGCTGCAACATCTTGCTCCCTTGACTAAAGTCTTGCCAGACCAACTTGATCTTGCATTTCCTTCCGTGTTAAGCTTGATTCCAGGTTAGCTAAGATTTACCTATTCACATATTTTGGAACTCTGAGTAACAAATGGGCCCTCCCGTTAATTTAAAATCACGCCATACGTTGGTAAAAGCATCTTCGGAAACTCCAGTTCAAGTGTATTCTTTTATGCATTGACATGTGGTTTTTGGTGATATAAGACATGGTTTTTTTTTTAATTTCATAGCTGCATAAAAGCTCTTTTGAATTTTAAGGTGGTCCTTTAAAAAGGATGATTGCTCACTGGGTCAGGGGACTTCCGGAGATGGAAACAGCTGCAAACATTTATCAAGATTTGGTGATAACATCGACATTAACTTCTGTAGGTGACAAACTCATTTATGGTAGGTCGTTAGTTTTCCAGTGTTGTCAAATATGGTTAAGAATCTGACTATGCAGATCCTAGCTGATACATTTCGGAGAGAAACACTTCTGTGGAAGCTCAAGTTGCTTGATGCCGCTGCTATGTTTGCCAATGCACATCTTCATCTAGTACAAGCTCAGACTCTAATTCTCTCCAGGTTCATAGTATCCATCACAGTACAGGTTCTTCTAGTAATCATTGAAAATTCCACAGGAGTATAGCAAGTAAGCTAACTTGTTTATCAATTACAGCGGAAATGACCAAATACTACCCAGTAAATTCGAAGGCAAACGACTTCGAAAAAAACTGCCTAAATGTGAAGTCCGCTCATTCAAAGACAACGGCCATTGCCTTTTTCTGGTATATCTATCTCGGTTCTCTCCACTCTGCGTCTTTTATTCGAATACAACTGCCAAACACTAAATTTCATCTCATTCAAAGATGTAATCTGAGATGCTTCATATTACATCTCCTTTCGCTTTCGGATATGACAGGAGGACGGCATTGATCTGGTCAGTATCATAAAGGCCACTTCTTTTTACCGGCGTGGGTCTCGTCAGGATTACATCTCCGACTACATCCCACCAACCATCTCTGAATTTAACAAATGTTATGGGGTCAACAGGTTACTAAACATACAAATTATGTCCCAAAATGGCTTGTATGATCACTGGAGTAGAAAAAGAAACAGTTTGATTGATCTTGACATTTTTGTGACAAAATAGGCTCCTTGAGGTGATCATGGGACCTGTATTTCTGTCGACTACAGAAGATGGAAAAGTGGTGAGGGGGCTTGGGGGAATACCATCGGAAGGACCTGTACTGTTGGTAGGCAATCACATGCTACTGGCGAGTGACAAAATATCACTCCCAGGTCAATTTGTTCACGAGAGGAACATCAATTTGCGGCCGCTCGTGCATCCCATGATGTTTACGAGACTGAGAGATGGATTATTACCTGATGTGTCTGCTTACGACACACTCAGGATGATGGGGTCAGCCCCCATCTCGGGGACTCACCTCCATAATCTCTTGTCTGCTAAATTCCATATTCTGTTGTTTCCAGGAGGAATCCGCGAAGCTCTACATCGTAAGGTGAGTAGTTATATACTAGTTGGTTATCTGGAGTGGGGTCTCATAAATGGCAGCAGATACTTTGGACATGCGAATATGGTTGTTATATATATCAGGATGCCACGTTCTATTGCTGCTATCATTGTTACCTGTGGTAGTGAAAACAAGTCATCAAGATTTTCTCAATAACAGGGAGAAGAATACAAGTTGATGTGGCCAGAGAAAGCAGAGTTTGTGAGAGCAGCAGCCAAATTTGGAGCCAAAATAGTACCCTTTTGTGGAGTTGGAGAAGATGATTTTTTAAGAGTGAGCACACTTTGCATCCAAGTCATGTGTAATAGATACTTGGTGTAATTGTGTGTAAACGAATGCAGGTGGTTGTAGACTACAATGACCAGGTAAAGGTTCCGATGGTGAAAGAAGTGCTAAAAAGAGTGTCAGCTGAAGGCCCGGAGGTGAGGTAATGTGAATGGAATTTAGTAGAAAAATTTTAATTGTAGAAATGGATGATGGTGCGTGACATTTGACATGGTTGGTGTTTGAAAGGGGAAGCGTGGAAGGAGAAGAGGGGAACCAAGACTTCCACATGCCAGGAGTGATACCAAAGTGGCCAGGGAGATACTATTATTACTTTGGGAAGGAGATAGAGACGGGAGCTGAAGAGTTGAGAGACAGAGACAAGGCAAAGGAGGTGTACGCAGAGGTGAAGAAGGAGGTTGAGAGATGCATAGAGTTTGTGAAGCAGAGAAGGGAGGAGGATCCTTACAGACCTCTCTTACCCCGTCTCCACTATCACCTGCAGCACGGCCTCCTCTCACAAGTCCCCACTTTCCCTTTTTGAATATACCTTTACACAATTAAATTCATCAAAGGGCATTTCGGTGATGGTGCTGATACCTCATAACCCGTTTGCAAACAGTTATATTCCATAACATATGGGTTTTCATCTCATGAAGACATGAATAATGATAGCAGCACCCACATTGTCAAAATTTTCCTATACAATCACTTATCACATTTTGGGAAACTAGAGATCCTAACTAAAGGAGAAAGTGTTAGTTTTCTTAGTGCTGTATCAACTCAGGAATGAGCTTGAGAAGAAAGGAGAGCTCTCTCTCAGAGAAGTTTGGCTTTGGCTTAGTATCATCAACATCTCTGCTGGATGGCTTCATCATCTCACTCACCGCCTCTGTTATCTCCTCCACATGATCAACTATCACTCCCTCTATTCCCATCAAATGCTGCATGTACACCGCCTCAGCTACATTATTGAGCTTTCCGTATGTCATCAAAGAGAGGTTGGATTCTTTAATCTTGTAGACGGCGGCGGGGCTGCGGAAAACTCCCTTCACCTCCGAGACGATCCCTTGAAGGCCTCCTTCTAAACATACTTTGATTGCTTCCTCCAGCGAATTCCTTCTCGCGTCGTAGTACATCTCAGTTCCACCGTTTGTCAGGAAGAACACCTATATTTATTTGAATTTGGATCATAAGTGGATGGATTAAAGTGGAAAATGTGTGGCTTTTGGGAGTCATCAACTTACGGGGTAGGTGGTCTGCAACTTCCTGACAAGAAGGGCGGCATCAGGATGGAAGCTGGAGAAGATGATGGGTCTGTCCTTTCCAAAATCAGACACCACCTGCAAGATTGGGAGGAGAAGACGGGAGAGATGATCGGAGGAATAGAGGAGGTTGTCGTCAAGCTTGAGCTCGATGTTGAAACCAAGGTTTGGCTTCTCAACTTTCTCAAAGACCTCCTGGAGAGTACAGAGACAGTCGTCTCCGTGGACGGTCCACTTGAGGATCTTCCCTTCCTTAGACTTTCTCAGCAATGGCTTTCCTGTCTTCCCTGGTTCCCTCTGTGGCCCGTAGGACATGAACTCCGACAAGCAAACCTCCGTGACCCTCTTCTCGTACACCACTCCCTGTTCCTCGGAGAAGATGAAGTCGTCGTGGAAAATGACTGGGCAGCCATCTTTGGTGACCTGCGCGTTCAATCAAAAAAAAAAAAAAAAAGGAGAGATCAGATCTTTTATTTCATTAAAAAAAAAGTTCCAAGAAAAATGTCAACGAATTAAATCCCCACGTGGTATGGCCGGCGGTCACGTGGGAGTAACCAAATTAATTAAAAAAGAAAAAGAGCCGATCGAAATTCAAATGCGGCGAACCGAGACCGACGAGAGGATTGAAAGAAATTAATTTACCTGAACATCGAATTCGATAAAGTCGAGAGCGAGTTTTGAAGCGGCATTGAAGGAGAGGATGGAGTTCTCCTTAAGAGCAGAGAACCTTAGATCCGGCGACTGCGACATGTTCATGCCGTGCCCTCTATGTCCCACCACCAGAAACTTGTTCTTCGCTGCTTTGCGAGAGGAGCAGAGGAGAGACGGGTTCTCGGGGAAGTGGTCGAGGCTCGGCACTTCCGAGACATGAATGGCTTTTAGAGACATATTTCTAAATTTAATAATATATAAGAAAAGGCTCTTCTTCTTTCCTTCCTGTGAGATTGATGATGATGATGTGAGGAGAGGGAGGGATGGGTTCAGAGATGGATTTGGGGGCGCTTTGTTTAAAAAGAAGAAGAAGAAGAAGAAGAAAGAAGATGGGATCTTGGAATATTCTTTGGATCGCCACGTCATCATCATTCGGTTTATAGCAGTCAAAAAATTATCCCTTTTGGATATTCCTCCTCTCTTTCCTGGTTGGCTCCCTCTCTCTTGGGCTCATGGTGGGCCTTCTCTATCTCTCTAAATCTTTGAAATGGAATAAAGTTAGCCATCAATGTTGACACCTTCTCTAAATCTTTTTTTTTTTTTAATTTATTTATGGATTATATATTCTTCCATTTCCGAATATTCCAAAAGCATATTATCTTCCTAACTCCTATTATACGATACGAAACATCCTCTCTAGTCTCTGTCTTGCTGCACAGATCATCTTCCTTTTGCCTCTCTTTTAATAAAACTATACTAGAATATATCTAGTGCTATAATACGGACAAATTATAATTATAAAAAAATATTTTAAAATTATAAAATCAGAATATTAGAAAATTGTAATTCTTCCAAAACTTTACGAAAATTATAATATCATTTTTTTATAATATCGAATATTTGTAATATCTGCGTAAACATTTTGTAATTAGAAATATAAAACCAATCTTTCATACTCGACGATATTATAAATTTTATGTTAGAAAAATTATATATAAAATTAGGATATTTTCTTTGATTTACCCGAAGAAAGAAGTAAAGTTTTGAAAGATTGCGACATTCTAAGATATTAGTTAAGATATTTTGGAAAATATTAACTCAGAATATTCTAAGATTGATTTCGTAGAATATATTTTTATGTTGAAAGATAATATGTCTATTAACGATATTGGATATTGCGATATATTGTTCCCAATAGAAAAAATTTCGGATATTTTTATTTGTATTTTAATAATATCTTGTTCTGTTTCAATTACCAAATTTTACAATTTAAAATAGATTTGAAAATTAAATTACAATATTACATTGTTATGTTAAATTGTACACCTTGTTTAAAGTAAGTCACATATGAACTAACATTTTTTAAATCTACTAAAAATCTATTAATAGATTCGATATTATAAAGAGAAACTAACATTAACTTAAAAAAAAAATCGCAATCTACATCAAATCTCTTATTTTTGAAAAATTAAATCAATATTTAATTTAATTTAATTAGTGTGTTTAATTAAATCAACAAAATTTTCACAAAATCTATTTTTAACTACTTTTCAAAAAAATTAAAATAAATAAATTAAAACAAAAATTATAATCTATAAAGAAAAAAAATCGCAATCTACATAAAATCTTACTTAAATTTTCCAAAACAAATCGCAATCTACATAAAATCTCTTATTTTTAGAAAATTAAATCAATATTTAATTTAACTTAATTAGTGTATTTAATTAAATCAACAAAATATTCATAAAATATATTTTTAACAACTTTTCAAAAAATTAAAAAAAATTAATTAATTAAAACGAAAATTATAATTAATTAATTAAATAATTACATAATAAGTAATGACTAAAATACTATTAATGAGAGATTAAAATTTTTTTTTTGAAGTAATGACAATGTGATGTAAATATTAATACTTTTTAATGTTTATTTATAAATGTATTTCTCAAATATTATATAGGGGATATACTGTTCCTATTCTCATCAAACACTCTCTAAATACAATAGTTTATTATTTTCTTTCTAGATCTTGCATGGATCTCTTTTATCTCTTCTACGATGCCAATTATATATTCGAGACAAGTCTTCTTCTTTTTTTTTTTTTTTTTTTTATGGCCTAAAACTCTAACCACTTACTTTGCAAACAATTAATGATAAATACTACTACTTGCTTAAAAATATTTATTGCCCTGAGATGGTGCTTATTATATAACAAACCACAATCTCCGATATCGTTACTAGATTCGACTTTCAACTCGCTCTAACAACAAGGCGTCACATAAATTTGAACAAGTTTATTTTTATTTTATTTATGTGTATATCATCGAAGATGCTTATATATACATACATATTGCACTTATACATTACACAATGCCAAATACTGTATACCAATACGGTTCAATACAAAGAGATCACCACATAGGGAAAAGGAAGCTCTCCATGAACGGTTGATCCACCTCGACAGGAGAAGGTCCTCAAGAACTACAAGAGGGAAGATGGCTGCTTGGGTTGTTAGGGCACCAACGACCCAATATGAAGGAGAGGTTTCACGACGACCAAATACATTCGGATACATACTTCTCTTTGAATAACACCGTCCGATATAGATACCATTTAATGCAATAACGTTGCGGTCCTTGGTTTCTCGACTGTTTCTCGCATACTACAGTATCACGATTTGCATAAATGGACCTTATACTTTTAAGATAAGATATAATGTCTGTTTATTAGTAACAAGACGTATGATGGGCTTCCTCCAGAGCCCATGATTCGAACTGTTAAAAGATCAATTTCCAATCATGGGCCAGGCGAGTTTTAGGTGGGGCCAACCCGAGGGCAGAAAAACGTGACTGTTGATTATTATTACTCAGACTGTGAGTTTCACTTCTCGAGGAAAATTGCTAACTAATTATTGGAGCTGAGAGAGAGAAAGGAGTGAGTGGAGGAGATATTACTAAGGTTCCCGCGTTGAGAGTATTAAATTAATTTAAGGTGGAGATGATTTGATATTAGAGATAAGATGGGTTTCGTTTAAGGTGTACGAAAAGCTCCAACCTGATTCGCTCAATTGATCTTTGTATCGACAACCCGCGATGGCGGCGGCCGAATCTGGAGTCTCTCCCCGTCGGAATCTTTCTCAAGTTAGCTCCTTTATGCCCACTTGAACTGTTCTAGCATGTTTGGCTTGTACTCTTCTTCTTCTTTTAATCTAAATAAAGACCCTAGCTTTCTTATATTGCTCTGTTTTCCGACTTACTGAATTGTTGATATCTGTTCCTTCAGCTGTCGTGTATGAATCTCTCGAGGAACTTGATTTTGGCCTACCAGAGTTTTGGTGTAGTCTACGGTGATCTCAGTACATCTCCGCTTTATGTCTTTTCTAGCACATTTATCGGAAAGTTACACAAGCATCATAACGAGGAAGCCGTATTTGGTGCTTTCTCTTTGATTTTCTGGACCCTCACGCTGATTCCCCTTCTCAAGTACGTTCTTGTATTACTGAGTGCCGATGACAATGGAGAAGGTGCAGTAGGAAACGAGAACCTCCTGTGTTCAACTTATATCTTTCGTCTTCTGCCAATTTTTAAGAGCCGCGGGATGATACAATCTTTTTCTTTTTGCGTCTCTAGGTGGAACATTTGCTCTCTATTCGCTTCTTTGTAGGCATGCAAAGCTTAGCTTACTTCCGAACCAGCAAGCTGCTGATGAGGAGCTCTCAGCTTATAAGTTTGGTCCGTCCACGGATACTGGAACTTTATCCCCCTTTAGAAGATTTCTTGAGAAGCACAAAAGGTTGAGGACCGCTTTGCTGGTTGTTGTACTTTTTGGAGCTGCTATGGTCATTGGAGACGGGGTTCTGACTCCAGCTATATCAGGTAAAGTATGCCTGCCTTCTACATATTATATTCAGAGTTGGAGTTGCTCAATGTAATCGACTGTTACTTGTAGTTGAAATCACCTACCTTCTTCGTGAACATTCTTCTTTTTCCATTCATCAATATGTTTTTTTTTTTTTTGTGTGGTCAATATCTGACTGAGTCACTCCTGCTTCCTTTCAGTTATGTCGTCCATGTCAGGCTTGCAAGCTACAGAGAAGAAACTGACTGATGGTATCTAATGCGTGTTGCTTCCACCATGTGCTTGTATCAAGTTTTGCTTCTTGTTTGATTACATCTTGTATACTTTCTTTTGTTTTGGTGTTTGTTTCGGAGGGATATCTGAAGGTCTTCTCTTAATCCACTGCAGATGAACTTCTGGTGCTTGACTGTGTCATATTGATCGGACTGTTTGCTTTGCAACACTGTGGTACTCACAGGGTGGCTTTCATGTTTGCACCAATTGTGATCATCTGGCTTATTTCAATACTCTTCATCGGTTTATACAACATCATACACTGGAATCCAAAGATAATACATGCAATTTCCCCGCTTTATATCATCAAATTCTTCAGAGTGACTGGTCAAGATGGATGGATTTCTCTTGGAGGGGTTCTTCTTTCTGTAACAGGTAGTTCTGGTTCTGGATCAAGACATAACCGTAAAATTATTTATTTTATGTTTGTTTTGAATCCTGTAGTGAATGGTCAAATGAGCTGGTTCGCTAAAGTGATTATCACTGTCTTATCAGGTACTGAAGCTATGTTTGCAAATCTTGGCCATTTCACCTCGGTCTCAATCAGAGTAAGCAGAGATTGCATGTCTAGTATCCTTTATTTTATCTTTTACTTCTCTACAGCCTTGCTAGTTATCCTTCAATATCCATGCTGGTTTCACAGCTTTGTTTCTTGCATTCTACTTCTTTTTGTTTTGTGCAGCTTGCTTTCGCCGTTGTCGTGTACCCCTGTCTGGTGGTACAATACATGGGCCAAGCAGCTTTCTTGTCAAAGAACCTCGGGTCTATTCCTAACAGTTTTTACGATTCAATCCCAGGTTCGTTTACTCTGACACCAGTGTTTAATATTCACTTGTTTCCTTGTGATAAGGACAATCTTATATGATCCTGGTCCTTTATGCAGATACTGTTTTCTGGCCTGTCTTTGTCATTGCCACACTTGCAGCCATTGTTGGCAGTCAGGCTGTGATAACCGCTACATTCTCAATAATCAAACAATGTCATGCCCTTGGGTGCTTCCCACGCATCAAAGTAGTCCATACTTCGAAACATATTTATGGACAGATCTATATCCCGGAGATCAACTGGATCCTAATGATCCTTACTCTTGCGATAGCTATAGGCTTTCAAGACACAACTCTGATTGGAAATGCCTACGGTAAACTTCATATTATTAGAAACTGATTTTCCCTCTCCAGGATCTGATTGTTTAATGGTGGTTCTCTCTCATTACTCACAGGACTCGCATGCATGATAGTAATGTTCGTCACAACGTTTTTCATGGCTCTTGTCATAGTCGTGGTTTGGCAGAAGAGTTGTTTTCTAGCGGCTTTGTTTCTTGGAACTCTATGGATAATTGAAGGTGTCTACCTCTCAGCAGCGCTCATGAAAGTTCCCCAGGGTGGTTGGGTGCCTTTGGTGCTTGCGTTCATATTTATGATCGCCATGTATGTGTGGCACTATGGCACCCGCAGGAAATACAGCTTTGATCTTCATAACAAAGTTTCATTGAAGTGGTTGCTGGGATTAGGACCTAGTCTTGGTATTGTACGTGTGCCTGGAATAGGACTCGTATACTCAGAACTTGCAACTGGGGTTCCTGCAATTTTCTCTCACTTTGTCACCAACCTCCCGGCATTCCATAAAGTCGTGGTGTTTGTTTGTGTCAAATCAGTTCCAGTGCCTCATGTTTCCCCTGAGGAACGCTTTCTCATTGGTCGTGTTTGCCCCAAGCTTTTTCGTATGTACAGGTGCATAGTGAGGTACGGGTACAAGGACATTCAACGGGAAGACGGGGACTTTGAGAATCAGCTTGTACAGAGCATAGCGGAGTTCATTCAGATGGAAGCAAGCGACCTTCAATTCTCGGCTTCTGAGTCTCAATGTTATGATGGGAGAATGGCTGTTTTAAGCAGTCAGAAGAGTCTCTCTAACTCAATCCTGACGGTTTCAGAGGTAGAGGAGATTGATTTTGCTGACCCCACCATACAAAGCAGTAAATCCATGACCCTGCAGAGTTTGCGTTCAGTGTACGAGGATGAGTATCCGCAAGGGCAAGTGAGGAAGCAGCGTGTGAGGTTCAGGATAACGCCGTCAAGTGGTGGGATGGAGTCCTCTGTGAGGGAAGAGCTAATGGATCTGATACGGGCAAAAGAGGCGGGTGTTGCATATATAATGGGTCACTCGTATGTGAAATCGAGGAAATCCTCCTCCTGGTTGAAGAAGATGACGATTGATATCGGCTATTCTTTCTTGAGGAAGAACTGCAGAGGGCCAGCTGTAGCACTCAACATTCCTCACATCAGCCTCATTGAAGTTGGCATGATTTACTATGTTTAAGACAATAAAAACTCGTATGTGTAGCATTCATAATTCATAGGAGGTATAAGGGGAACATTCATAGGAGGTATAAGGGGAACAATCTGTTCACCAACATTGGTGTATGCATATGTTACCAATGTTTTAAGTGTCCCCAAAACAAGTGCATCAGAAAAGCTAGGCTGAGGCAACAACCCAAAAGATAAAGATTGTATATTTGAAGATTCTTCTTATTGGGAATGTAATATTTGGAACATTATATCTTAATTAATTTATAAGCCTTCAAAAAGAATTTGATCAAATTGCCAGTTAAGTTTTATTAAGGGATGATGCATAAATTAACTCAACCACGCAAATCCTAACATGTGTGCTTTGAAGCTGCTCCCTGTAAACTTAAACCACCCTTACGCTAAAGCTAAGCATCTCCCCCTTCTCTCTCTCTCTTCATTATCCCCTTCTCTTTCTAAAACCTCTGTGGTTCTTGTTTAAGATGACATCTTTGCTCTCAAATCACGACTCGATTACTATACCCCTCGTCTTCAAGCTTTGCTCCTTTCCTTCGCCACGGAGGCTCTTTTCTCTCAGGTTTAGGCGCTCCTCCTTAGCGAAGATCACCCGAAACTCATCATCTCTTCTTCCGCTGGTCGCTGTTTCCTCTCTCTCCGGTACTGCCGCAAAACCTACTAGATGGAGAGAGAAGCCGGAGTTAGCGGAAAGCGACTCAATTTCCGTCCTCAACGAGAGGATTCGGCGTGACCTCGGCAAGAGAGAGACCGCTAGGCCGGCCATGGACTCTGAGGAGGCCGAGAAGTACATTCATATGGTGAAGGAACAGCAAGAGAGGGGTCTGCAGAAGCTCAAAGGAATTAGGCAAGGTACAGAGGCTGGTGCGGGTGGTTTTAGCTACAAGGTTGACCCCTACAGTCTCCTTTCCGGTGATTATGTGGTGCACAAGAAAGTAGGCATTGGGCGTTTTGTTGGGATAAAGTTTGATGTCCCCAAGGATTCCTCAGAGCCCCTCGAATATGTCTTTATAGAGTATGCAGATGGCATGGCCAAGCTTCCCCTCAAACAGGCCTCACGTTTGCTCTACCGATACAATCTGTACGTCTTCCCTCTTTCTAGCTTTCTAATCTTCAGCTCACAGTTTTTGACTTGCTTGTGAAATGTGTTTGTTTGGTGCCGTGGCTATCTTCCTTTTGTACATTAAAACCTCCTTGGTGTCCCTGTCTTTGTCTCTTACTGTATGTTGATGTCATATTATGTTCTGTTCCAGTCCAAATGAAACCAAACGGCCTCGGACTTTGAGTCGGCTGAGTGACACTAGTGTTTGGGAAAGAAGAAAGACCAAAGGAAAAGTAGCAATTCAGAAAATGGTCGTTGACTTGATGGAGCTATATCTTCATAGGCTTAGACAGAAGAGATATCCCTATCCAAAAAACCCCATCATGGCTAATTTTGTGGCTCAATTTCCTTATAACGCTACACCCGACCAGAAGCAGGTGTTGCTGCTATCTTTTAGTTTTCATCATTCATATTCCTTTACTCAAGCTGAGTTTTCCTTGCAGGCTTTCCTGGATGTTGAGAAGGATTTGACAGAGAGAGAAACACCTATGGACCGATTGATCTGTGGAGATGTTGGGTTTGGTAAAACAGAGGTTGCTTTACGAGCCATCTTTTGTGTGGTCTCAGCTGGAAAACAAGCTATGGTTTTAGCACCGACAATTGTATTGGCGAAGCAACATTACGATGTAATCTCAGAGCGGTTTTCCTTGTATCCACAAATCAAAGTGGGCCTTTTAAGTCGGTTTCAGGTATTGAGATCACTGTTTCTGAAAAAAAAAATCTTCTATGAATTTTCCCAGATGCAAACCGGTAAACTCGATACATGTCAATGCAGAATTCTCAATTCTGTTTTAGACTTTAGTGGTTGCGGGTTACATAGAATGAAACCCTCTGCTGTCTGCTGAGTGTAAGTTGTTCATGGTTTTACCTGGAACTGACCATAGTCACATCTTCAACATCGTGCAGACCAAAGCAGAAAAGGAGGAGTATTTGGAAATGATAAAAAATGGACATCTCAATATCATTGTGGGTACTCACTCACTTCTCGGGAGCCGTGTTGTGTACAGTAATTTAGGCCTCCTTGTGGTTGATGAGGAACAGGTTCTGTTCTAATTCGTTGAAAATAAGTTGTTTATGCCATAATCTCGGAATGATTCTTTGATTAGTTGATGATAATCTTTAACTTAACAGAGATTTGGGGTCAAGCAGAAAGAAAAGATTGCATCTTTCAAAACATCGGTGGATGTGCTTACATTATCCGCAACACCCATACCAAGGACACTGTACTTAGCTTTGACTGGATTCCGGGATGCCAGGTTGCGACATGATGTGTTTCAGATTATATGCTCACTGATAGAATTTGATGAGACTAATAAGCCTTTGTTTCTTCTTTGTTTTAGTTTAATCTCCACACCGCCTCCGGAGAGGATTCCAATAAAAACCCATCTTTCGTCATTCCGTAAGGAAAAGGTGATAGAAGCAATAAAAAATGAGCTGGATCGTGGTGGCCAAGTTTTCTATGTCTTGCCTCGGATTAAAGGTAGAATGCATTATAAGATTTGTCTTTCTCTACGTTATCTCTTAATATGACTACCTGTGCTCTTGGTCGTAACTCAGAGACTAGTATAATCAGAAATTTCTTGGCCATGGAATATTTTTTTCTCATTGTCAGCCTTTACATTTTTCCATTATCGATTTACCACTTTATTCATCCTTATCAGGACTAGAAGAAGTGATGGATTTTCTTGAAGAAGCATTTCCAGATATTGACATTGCTATGGCACATGGAAAGGTATGTTGTGGCGTTTCTTAGTAGTACTTGACATTTGGATGCTCATTCATACGATATAGCACATTTCATGGAATCCTCCTAAGCACTGTTGTTGCTATCCTGCTACATTGGTGTATTCACAGCAATACTCGAAACAACTAGAGGAAACAATGGAGAGATTTGCACAAGGAAAGATCAAAATCCTCATATGTACTAATATTGTTGAAAGCGGACTTGATATTCAAAATGCAAATACCATAATCATTCAGGATGTTCAACAATTTGGGCTCGCTCAGTTGTACCAGGTGCCAAAGTTACCTGTTTGCTTTATTTTGCGTCATTTCTATTGTAGTTATCTTTCACAGCAAAAGGTGAGTAGCTTCTTAGATCTCTTCCTCTTGTTGCGGTCAACAGTTGCGTGGAAGGGTTGGTCGGGCGGATAAAGAAGCTCATGCCTACCTATTTTATCCCGATAAATCGCTGCTCTCTGATCAAGCACTGGTATTGGGGGTGACTTTATTGTTCTATTCCCTTGGCAGATGCCGGCATGTAATGTATAACAGTATAAGCTGACTATGCAGGAAAGGCTTAGCGCTCTTGAAGAGTGCCGTGAACTTGGAAAAGGTTTCCAACTTGCGGAGAGGGATATGGGTATAAGAGGTTTTGGGACAATCTTTGGAGAACAGCAGACAGGGGATGTTGGAAATGTCGGTATCGATCTCTTCTTTGAAATGCTTTTTGAGAGTCTGTCCAAGGTATATTATGATTAAAGTCTCATTCTACATTCTCACTGATTATGCCACTGATGTTTATGCGTTTAAAAATTAGGCTTGGTTATTGACTTGTGAGTCAATCTTGTTGGTTGTTTCTATAGGTGGAGGAACTCCGTATTTTTTCGGTTCCATATAACCTAGTGAAGGTATGTTCCATTTCAACTTGTAAGAAAGGTGTTGCTTTAGATTTAAAATGACACAAGATCAGAATGTTTCCAAGTGTATTATGAAGGCTAAATATGATAGTTATTAGGTCTGTTACTTGTGCAGGAGTAACTGGAGAACTTCAAATTTCAATGCAGTTGTTATGCCTCCAACTGTAGTAATTAATGCCTTTCTAATTCCTCTTTTTGCTCTGTTTTCCAGATTGACATAAATATAAATCCCCGGCTTCCCTCCGAGTATGTAAATTACCTGGAAAATCCGATGGAGATCATCAATGAAGCTGAAAAAGCAGCTGAGAAAGATATGTGGAGTCTAATGCAATTCACAGAGAACCTGCGTCGCCAATATGGGAAAGAACCTTACTCCATGGAGATTATTTTAAAGAAGCTGTATGTGAGACGCATGGCGGCTGATCTTGGAGTAAACAGAATTTATGCATCAGGCAAGATAGTTGTCATGAAAACAAATATGAGTAAGAAAGTGTTCAAGCTGATCACAGATTCCATGACTTGTGACGTGTACCGAAGCTCCTTGATATACGAAGGAGATCAAATAATGGTACTTTATGAGTAAATTAGTGGTGTTTGTAATCTTTTTCATGCCACGCTTAAGATGAACTTAAGGGCTTTACATGATATGTGCAGGCGGAACTTCTGTTGGAGCTACCAAGAGAACAGTTACTGAACTGGATGTTCCAGTGCTTATCAGAACTTCATGCATCACTTCCTGCTCTTATCAAATATTAGTTCCCCCTTCACAGTTTCTTTTGCGTGTAGGATGTGTTAAAAGAAGAGGGACTCCTCAGCACTTGTGTTGCTGTGAAGTTTTCTTCATGAAGTGAGGAGAATAATATCTACAAGGGCAGCATTTTAATCAGGCACATATGTCTCAATCTGATTGCATCAACTTAGGTTTCATCAGCGGTGACCTTTTCCTAATCCTTGCTCTCTTCTCCTGTTCGCAGCAGCTACCCAAACTCAAATCTTATTTGACGAGGTTGTCTATCCGTCCTTTGTACTGCGGTTGAGATTCGCTACAAGCTTCTTCTTCTCTCTGATGATGAAAAGTGAAAACTGTCCTTCATTGGAATAATTCCATGCAACAGGAGGCAAAACTCTGGCCATATTTCACGTTAAGATCATCAACCAATTACGAGTTGGTAAAGTTTTGGAAATCCATGTATACTGTGGGAATTTAATAGTGCATGATTTTATGTAAGAACGAACCAGTAAAGTAGTTTTCTGGGATGTTTGTTTTGTTTGCAGCTGAACATAATTGTTTATGGCCCAGTAAAAAGCCCATTTATATCTCCTATATCCTCCCGGGCCCAGTTGTCTTTTTCTTCTTCCTCTCGTCCCCTTGCGATTGATCAATCCACCTTACGATCGGAAAATCCTTCGGTTTGCAAATCTATTGGTTAGAATCTCTCCTTGATGATTTGATTCTATTTTCTTTCAGTTGCAGCTTTGAGATTGATGTCTTTGTTGCAGGGGAACTCTGGTTCCATGTGTTAGGTATTTTGCTTTTTTTTTTTTTTTTTTTGGTTTAATGGTATTTTGATTTTGTCGACGATGATTTGCTGATTCACCTTGTGCATAGATGACAGAAGCTGGTTTCTCTGAATAATGAACGAAGAAGGCTGCGTCCCGCACCTCTCTGGTTAGTCTGTACCTAATAGTAATTCGTAACTCTTGCATCGCCTCTCCTTTTCTGATATGAGAACCGAGACCTGATCCATCTTCTGTTTGATACGGTTTTATTGAGTTCATTTAGTGCATTTGACCCTCCTCAGAGCTTACTCATCCGCCATTTTTTTTATTCTCGTTGTTGTAGATGTTGTCAAACAAAAGTCTATAGATCAAAGAGCCCCTCTTTCCTGGGAGCCTAAATGTGTTATCTGTAGTCGTCATGGTGAGTACATTTGTGACGAGACCAATGATGACGTCTGCAGCCTTGAGTGTAAGCAAACACTCCTGAGAAGGGTTGACAACGCTAGAGTGTTTCCTGCCACAGATGAGTGCTTCTATGTTAGAGACCCAGGATCTTCTTTCCCCGATGCTCAACTGCTTAGAAGGAAGTTTGAGATTCATGTCCAAGGAAAAGGAGCAGCAGTCCCTCCACCGGTCTTGAATTTCACTTCATGTGGGCTTCCTCCTAAGCTTCTTCTCAACTTAGAAACGGCTGGCTATGACTTTCCCACTCCTATCCAGATGCAAGCAATTCCAGCTGCTTTAAGTGGCAAAAGTCTGCTCGCCTCAGCCGATACCGGCTCCGGGAAAACAGCTTCTTTTCTTGTTCCTATTATTTCTCGTTGTACAATGTATCGCTCTGAGTATCCCTCAGACCAGAGGAGCCCCTTGGCTATGGTTTTGGCTCCAACTAGAGAGCTCTGTGTCCAAGTTGAAGATCAGGCAAAAATGCTCGGAAAGGGACTGCCATTTAAGACTGCACTCGTTGTAGGTGGTGATCCCATGTCTGGACAACTCTACCGCATTCAACAAGGTGTTGAATTGATCGTTGGTACCCCAGGCCGGGTTGTGGACCTTCTAGCAAAGCACGCCATTGAACTAGATAGCATCATGACGTTTGTGCTGGATGAGGTTGACTGCATGCTTCAGAGAGGCTTCAGGGATCAGGTGATGCAGATATTTCAGGCCTTGTCACAACCGCAGGTCTTGCTGTTCTCTGCAACAGTCTCAAGTGAGGTGGAGAAGGTGGGAGGGTCTCTAGCGAAGGAAATCATTTTGGTATCCATAGGTAAACCCAACAAACCCAACAAGGCTGTCAACCAATTGGCTATCTGGGTTGATGCAAAGCAAAAGAAACAGAAGCTCTTTGAAATACTGAGAAGTCAAAACCATTTCAAGCCCCCAGCTGTTGTTTATGTGAGTTCGAGAGTTGGAGCAGATCTCTTGGCTAATGCTATAACTGTTGTCACGGGGATAAAAGCTCTATCGATCCATGGGGAGAAGCCAATGAAGGAGAGGAGAGATGTAATGGGATTGTTTTTGGGTGGAGAGGTGGCCGTTCTTGTATCAACGGGAGTTCTAGGCCGAGGAGTTGACCTCTTGGTGGTAAGGCAGGTGATAGTGTTTGACATGCCTAGTACCATCAAGGAGTACATACATGTAATTGGCAGGGCCTCTAGGATGGGAGAGAAGGGCACTGCCATTTTGTTTGTGAATGAGGACGACAGGAACCTATTCCCTGATTTGGTTGCGGCTTTAAAGAGTAGTGGAGCAGCCATACCTAAGGAACTTATCAGGGAAATGCACAACAAGAAGAGGAGGGTTGGGTACTGAAATGTATGACCTGGATCCGAATGTTGTAGTAAATTAAGAAAGAAAGGAAGACTTGAGTGCATTAACGAATATAAAGTACAAGGAAAAAAAGGTTTACTTTGGAAAGAAATCATATTGACTTGCGATCTATTGAACGTGTTATTGGATAACCTAAAGTTACTTTTCTTGGGATTAAAAAGTGGAAAGAACTTGACGCCAATAAAAATGAAGGGAGTTTGACTTACGGGTAGAACAAAAGAACGCGGTTTTGCAGGAGTGCTGTAAGAAGGTCAATATACCCGCCAACCAACCAACTGCCATTGTCAGTGGTGAAAAAAAAGCCCAACTTTGGACCAACCTTGAAGCCGTCAAATAAACGATCGTCGGCACCTACTTTGCTTCTCTTCCTGTCTCCTTTGCCCGAAAGGTTTCAACTTTTCTGCTCTTTTGAATCCTTATTCTTTCCATCTGTTTCAGATCCGATCGTCCCGATCTTTGGCGCATTCCCAGATCCGATCGATTCATTTATTTCATCCTCTTTCACCGCTTATTATGTACACTTTGCTTTCCGTTTCCTTTTATCCTTGCGCTCCCTCTTTCACGCTCTGTGTCATCATCTTCTCGCGGCTCCGTGAAATTGTCGGGATATATTAATCATCTCTTAAATAAAATTTTCCTCACGAAGAACACATATTTTAGGTTGTGTTCATAACTCAAATCATTGAACAATTCAATTCATTTGTGTCCCAGCTGCACCTCTTGAAGCAATTAGTAAGGAACGAGCTTTAAAACATGGGGGACTCTTCTAGTTCAACCTCTTGGAGCAGTCAAAAGGAGACGGAAGATGATCGGATGATTGCTCTTATGTTATCTGAAGAGTACACTAAACTAGACGGTGCAGTCGGCAGACGCCTCTCGAATCTTGCTCCCGTACCTGTAAGTTAGGTTCTAGGCCCTCCGTATCCTCATTTTATATCTTCACAAGGAATATAGTATTATTGGTAGAGATTTTATTGGTACAGAATGAAACCTTTCTACATGCTTAGCTCTCTCTATATCTCTCTCTCTCTATATATATATATATATGTTCTTGGTTTGCAGCATGTTCCACGGATAAATTCTTATATTCCCAACTTAAATGATGCCACCTTGGATCATCTACGCCTTCTTCAAAGGTATTTCTGATGCTCACTTCTTCCCCTTTCTCCATATACCTAGGACGCTCACTCGTTATTGTGAATATGTTATTGTAATTATTGTGTAATGTTTACTCCTAGAAAGACAAGCTGAGAGTAATCCCGTTGGGATCTTTCTTTCAGATTTAATTGGTAATTCTTAAGTTTAATTGTCTTTGCAGGCTAAATGTTTACGGTTTGTGTGAGTTGAAGGTCTCCGGTGATGGAAACTGCCAGGTGAATGGATGCTACAATTAAAAAAATCTTCTTCATCTCATTCTATTCTCTTTCTCCCTCTACTCGGCTTGTGATATCTTATTGAGAATTGTGTGTGTCGTTTCAGTTCCGAGCACTTTCTGACCAGTTATACCGATCTTCAGAGTACCACAAGCAAGTTAGGAAAGAAGTTGTTAAACAGGTGACCATCTAAATGACCGTGTTTTATGGTTATTATCAAACCATTGAAGCGGTTGGAATTATTCTTTTGCGAGATGGATATCTGTTTAAATATTAGGTGCACACATCCCTCTTTGTATCTCATTTCCTAATTGCTCTTTTCTCTTCTTGTTGCAGCTCAAAGACTGTCGCTCTATGTATGAAAGTTATGTTCCGATGAAATACAAACGATACTACAAGAGGATGGCAAAGTATGTTGTGCAAACATATTCTTTTCTAATTAGGCTTCTGAGCTCTACTTTGTTTGTTTTAGAAAGTTTTGTTTCACACTCAAAATTACTTAAATGATAGACTTGGAGAATGGGGAGACCATATTACCCTACAAGCTGCGGCAGATAGAGTAAGTTTCCTTTTTGTCTCAATATTCACAGCACTTGAAATACTTAAGACGTACTTTAAATAATGATCTTTACTTTATTATCTCGTCTTCTTTATGTATTTCTTTTTCCATATGGATTACATAAATAGATGAAAACTTCACATATCCTGAGAAGCCATGTAACATAACCACATACAGACTCTTTTGGCTTTGGGCACTGGGACCAGTGCCTATGAGAAATAGCCAATAATTTTGTGTAGTTTTCATTTCCTGTTTCTTACAAAATTTCCTTTGAATCTCCCTTTTGTGTAGTTTGCAGCAAAGATATGCCTGCTGACATCCTTCAGAGACACTTGTTTCATTGAAATTATACCTCAATACCAAGCACCTAAGCGTGGTTAGACTACAAAAAAAAAATTCATTTCACCTTCACATATTGCTATTTGATCTGAAGTGACATCTGACAAATGCAGTGTTACAAAGTTATGACTCAATATGTTTGCAATTGTGCAGAGTTATGGTTAAGTTTCTGGTCAGAGGTGCATTATAACTCTTTATACGATATTCAAGGTTTGTTTTGTGCTTTGGAAATGTAACGAAATGGTGGCTTTATGCTTGATGACACTGATTATGATCTTCCTTTCTGAATGTAGCTGCTCCAATTCAGCAGAAGCCAAAGAGAAAACATTGGTTGTTCTAGAAGGCCACGTCTCATATTTAGTCCTTTGACAAAAATCAGTTTTGTGCATAAGTCAACACTCTCATACGCCATAACTCTTCCTTCACACTTCTGTCTGTATACATACAAACTAGCTTGAGCTGTAACATTTTTAAGCCGAATATGGTAAAGTGGGACCAAGGCAAACAAAATATGACAGTTTCAATAACCTTAGGGAGTTTGGGGAATAGAATCTCAGGAATTCCATGGGCCCTTTTGAAAGCTTTATTTTCAAATTCTACGAAGGAGTTGATAGCATGCAAAATCTGGTGCGTGTAAAACCAGGCGGCAAAGAGCGCGTATAGACTCGTGTCCGTTTCCATTTAATGCTAAATGTGGGCCAGCCTGGTTGCCAGCAGATTTAAAATGCAGTCTGTTTGTGTTATTTAAGCAGCACATGCACGCCGTTTTATATACCAAAAATATATATTTTGTTTCACGTAGGCTATAAAAGGTCCCCTGCTGATTAGGCCCATACAAAGTAATCATAGTTTAAAGAAGGCCCATTTTAATGGCCCAGTTTCAATTAAACTTATGTTACGACCATGTTAAATTAGGCATGTCAAATTAGGCCCATATTAACGGCCTATTTTAGATTCACCTCATCACTAATGAGCATTGTACGACTTTGGTCAATCGAATGCATTTTATCTACAAGCACGAAGAAGAGATAAAACAGATTCAGCGCAAAGAGAGCTCGCTCACATAAACACACCAAAGTAATTAAAATTATTGACAAGGGTTAATGGGCGTTGGCGGATACAGTGTCTGAAACGGTGGAGACAAGACTGTCAACGCCACAAAAGTTACGGCCTTTGCAGATTTTGTAGAAACCATTCTCACCCCAAGTCTCTCCCCACGAGTTCTTGATGATCCAGTAAGGCTTCTCCTTGAACCTAGCTGGAGCGTAACCAGCCGAGCCATAGCCCACCAATAAGACACCGTGGTTGAGCCTCCTCTCGCATATGTAAGGGCACGAGACTCCTCCAATGTAAGTCTGCATATAGGCTGCGTTGATGGCTACTGCAAGAGGTCCGTTCTTGACAAGGTTTGCAGCCATCTGTTCTTCATCAACGGAGATAACACTGAAGTTGGAGACAGAGGCAACAATCTTGGACTCGTCTAACTTGCAGGTTGGGCCGTCCTTTCCAGTGTAAGGATAGTCTTCTTCTTTCATGAGCCCTCGGAGAAGAGTTTTGAATCATCACCGGAGAGATAAGCCCTATGGCTAAGCAAGCGGCTTTGGCTTACCTGCAACCTATGGCAGGGAGGCCACCGGGGAGAGTGATGGAGCAAGGTCTTTTTGGTAAATTCAAATAGGTTTGCTGCAGAGGGCAATGCGGGTGTCTCGAGTGGCTCCACGGTACCAGTACAGATGAAGAAGATGATAGTGAGCTATTGATGAGACAAACTACGTAGGTGGAGGATGATAGTTTTCGAATCTGATGGTTTTGGACATATACATCCCGATTTCTTATATTCTCTGCTCGTGTTCACCAGCATCATCAACAGAGATGTTTCTTGTGAAGTAAGAAAAGGCATAGAAGAGAGTGCTTACCTTTCTTAGTTTATTGGAGAGGTGCTTCTACTCAAATACTCTTAGGATCATATACTCATGGTTTCCTCGGGTCACTGCAATTGCAATTTGAGTAAGATAAATTACATTCAAAAAGATTTGTAGCCACCCATGTTTTCATAGGTGCCCCATAAACACTTAACTGAAGTCTATTGTAATCTATGATTAAGAGGCACATATTTCACTTTCAGTAATTATGTTGAAATGATTAAGAGTTTAGGATAGTTACATCTGCATTTCAACTTACTGTATTAACATAAAGTGGCACTATGCAAACTGGTGCAGCATGCAACCAACAGCGGGTGTTCAGATTTTCATCAGAACCAGGGCATCCACCAGATGTACATCTTCCCAAGATTCTCAAGTGAGACTGCATCGGCAATCAACCGGCGAGCCTGACCTTCTACCGGTAGCAGAACACCAACAACCACGCCCTGCAACCGGGCTTCGATGCTGCTTATGGCCCGCTGTAATTGCCAAATCATGTGGTTGTCTCAAGCAATTAGAAAGAAAAAGGGTAAATGAACTGACATGAAAGAGAATCATTAGATGATTATGCAAACCTGAGCATGTGGGTTCTGAACTTCAACTCCGCTTGATTAGTGTGATTTTGTCCACTCCACAAGAGGATCATGGATGAATGTCTCCAGTATGCTCATCAATGTCTCCCTATGTGTCCTCAACATTGTGAGAGTGATTTCACATACCCTCATGAAGATGCCCTCATATCCAGTGATGCCCAAACCATCGATCATGTTCTGTGGTTTGCAAAATAACAATTCATTATTATAACAAACGAAAACAAAACACCAACAGAATAACACACAAACGATTTTGCAGTTTCTTGCCTGGGTCAATCTGAATGGCACCAACTCAGGCGTCTCCAGTTGTAAGCCTTTGTCAAATAAGCAACTGAAGTCTACATGAACACAATCACCTGAAGTAGAATCAAAGAGGATATTTTCTCCATGACGGTCACCAAGTCCAACAATGTGCCCAACCATGGACCAAACTGCAGTGGTGTGAGCATAAGCTACACGTGACCTAAACCAAGCAGCTGGTTCAGAAAACGTCGTCAAGAACCATTTATGGAAAACCGGAGGGAACATAGGGAGGATCTTGGTCTTCAGCATCTCATACTCCTTTTCACAGCACATTGATCATATATTCTTTTAATTTGAGGATTGTTTTCTGCCGATCAAACCTCCCACAAGAAATGTATATATCTTGTAGAATATGGCGGAGTCCACGTGTATGTGGAACCCACTCCATCAGACCACAATCATCAGTCAGAGGAGCTACTGCAAAGGTGCGGATATATAGCTTCCTTCGCCTGCTTTCAGGATATTTGGATAGTAAGCGGTTTATCATCGCAGTAAATTCCATCATCCGAGCATCTTTCCTGAGATCATCCTTGGGCTTGCAGAGGAATGGATAATACCATCATTTCCCAGCAGAGTGATCTGGATATACAAAATATAATCTATCGGTAAGGCATATTGCAGGACTGATTCTCGAAGATAAAATGATTTTATGCTATGGTATAATGCATATTGGGAAACATGATATAAGCAGAGAGCATGTTAAGAGACCAGCTACAATCCACCCAAAAGCTGCCTTTCTTCGCTCATGTACAAGTCCTCTTATACACCAGTGCCTCCCACGCTCTTTTAGGGTTGTGCCACAGATGCACCCCCAACGCTTCTCTCCGTACCAGCCACGTCACTGTCCTTGTTCTGCACCCAATTTGCTTTAAGCGCCTCCAACTTCTGTGTCTCCTCTTGTTTGTCTCTATCCTCAGCTTTATATTTAATGAAACGTGTCTCCAAACACTTGCTTTTATGCTCCACCACCTCGTTTTCCTTCCCTTTCTTCCTGAAATAAACCTTTAGGGGCTTGACAGAGCAGTGCACAGAATCGTATGGAATTAGGTTGACGCTTTCAATCCGTGAAAAATGGAATAGCAAACCTTCTTTGGGCGCCGAAGGGATGAAAGTATCTTGGCTTCATCCGCTATACCAGAAATAGTAGGTAGATCTGAACCAGAAAATACACTGGCAGAGTGTCGTTCATTGTTGTTCATATCGAATGCTGGTAGGCTAATGGTAAGAGATTGTTCAATTGGCATGATGATATCCAACGGCATCATTCTTTTCAAGGCCCTGAATTCAGTCGCTATATTGATAACCTTGGATCTTGGTTGTCCTCCATGGAAGCACAGTTTAATGAAATGATCAGTCAAACTAGCAAACTGAATGAACAAATTGTGGCCTCTGTCACTTTGGTTAAAACCTTTTCGTGCACCTTGTATGATTTCTGCAGCTGCTTCCCTCCTAACAGGAACAGTAGATTTTGAAACAGCTGCCATAGTCCAGAGCCCTTGCTGAGGAAATTGATGTAGAACAGAGGTGATAATATTTTTAACCATTAGTACTGTATCCCCATTCTGGTGACAGATTCTAGAAACCAACTGAGGAACACAGTTAACCACTGATAGGTTGGCAGATCCTTTAAGCAGCCTCTCATTAAACTCATTATCTGCGAAAAGGATAAAAAAAATTATATATGAAATACGAGAAGTTTTAAATAGTGATATGAGAAAGGGTCCATACTCACCACCTTCATATGAGTACTTTTAAATTCCTTATTCGCTGAGCCACTTGTTTTATAGATAGTACAAAAGTCAAACCATAGTGTTAACAACCTCGGAAGTGCTTGAAAGAGATTCTTGTGACCACTGTGAAGTGCCTTAGCATAGAAGTACATTCCCTTAAATAGGTAATCCCACCCTGCTTTCTCAGTGCTTGAATTCGAGGAGACAGATCCTTTTTTACTGCCTGCAGAGCTCAATAAAGAGCTCTCTTGTTGACACTTTCTTGCATCAACATATAGTTCATCATAATACTTAGCCAAATGGAAATATCCCTTCTCCCAGGGCAGCAGGTCCTTGACTTGGGTGTAAAGATTTAAAACATCTTTCTTTTGTTTCTGCCCACTGATGGATCCATTTGGAATACAAAAGAAGAGTCTTCGCGACATCTTTTTTTTTTTTTGAAAGATTGTGTATTACGAACTGTTGGCTCTGGATTTGGGGGAGCCATCAGTAAGCTATTGATAGAAGAAATTACAGTGGAGTCAACAACTCCCTCAGGCATATTCAGGAGAGACTGTTGTAGCTCTATACTGGCACTGTCTGAACGCCTAGTGATCCAAAGAAGTTTTGCCTTTTCCATGTGAACATTAGGTGCACCAGAAGCCTGAGCTTCCAAAATTGCCCTGTGAGCTGTCTCATAGTGTCCAGCCAAACGGCAAAGCTTTGCATATGAAGCCAACAGTTCCCAACTTGAGCACCAAGCCCAGAGGTATCAAGGACGAGTCTTCGGAAAGCTAAGAGAGGTTCCCTTGTCCACAATGATGATTGAGTAAATCTGAGTCAGTTCTCCCAGTTATCTACTACTTTCGAAAATACCGGATCACTAAATAATTTTTCCAAATATGAATCCCCATTAAGAACCACATGGAAGTCCTCTAGCTCCCGTAGCAAGTGAAGTTTGACAACAAAAGGATACGCTCGTGTATAGGAGTCCATGCCTGCAGCAGCTAGAGGAGCAATGATAGCTTGTTTGGAAATTGCTATTCTCTCAGCTACATAGTATTGATCTTTTTTCATCATTGCTTGGAGTGCTACATCTCTGTCGAATGAGGCATTACTGTCTGAGCTACTGAATAGTAAACCTTCTGCATCAGCTCCACCAAGATATTCATCCATCAAGTCCCACTTTCCAAGTCTCCATGCAGCTTGTACACTTTGTGTGCACCACGTTTTCTAGTACTCAGGTACTCAGGAAATTAGTGCATCCGTCAACATGAGTGACCATTGTCTGATGGTGGCACATGTTAAGCAAGCAATTAAGAACATCAGAATGTCTTTGAACTGATGTTGGTTCCATCTGAAGGGCTTGTTCACATGCAGTAAAAACTTCTGCCCAATTACCAGATTTCTTATTTATCAACAATTGGTCTTGCAAACTTAATGATTTACTTAAATTTGCAAAGCCTGATAGACCATCAGGCTCGTCAAGGCAGCTGTATATTCCCATCAGAGAAGAAACATCAGCATTTTCAAAGATGCCTGTCTTCTCAGCTGCGGGATTTAAGGAGCCTGACTTTCCACGTACATGGGATTCAAGGTACATCAATCGAAAGATGCCCTAGCAAGGGTCACCTTGGGAATAGCAAGCAAAAGTTCCAACACATATTTACATTGTACAAGAAGGTGATCCTATTCTGTTAACCTGGTCTTTCGATTTGGGTGCTACTTGCCTACCACCTGATGACTGCATAGACGATGAGAGTGATACTCCCTGCTTCACGTCGTCAACCCATTGCCCAAGGTTATCAAGAAGCGTGAAAACAGCTTGAACACAAACTTCACTCTGACCAACACCAAAGCTGTTTATTGTCACTCCACTATTTTCTGATGCAGCAGCATCAAGAACAGAAAGGATCTCTTCTGAAATGCTAAGCCGTGCTGCCTCAGTCCCATGGCAAACAACATCCAGAACTAAATATGGTAAGAGATAAGTAGCTGTCTGCATATCGTGACGCACTATGCCTCGGCAAGCAGCAAATACGCTTACACGGGATCCAGTTGCTTGTGCTGTCAATTTCCTTATCCAGTAAGATAGCCACCTTCTGAATGACATAGAAGGCCGATAAATTGGTCCAGCTGATCCAGGGTCAGACACATGTGGAAGCTGAAACCTTGAAGTCAAACAGGGAGCTATTTGTTCTTTAACATAGTTTGAGAAGCGATCCCATATTTTTTGTCCCCTATCCTTCACTTCATTGTTACCTCCACATCTTCTAGAACCAGATACATTGACTTGTACATACTCCTGGGGGGTAAACACAACAACATTCCCAGCTAATGATAGCTCACAACCAGCAATCTTTAGTAATTCCTGTATGGCAAGAGCAGCTGACCCTTGTATGATTGTATCCTGCGCAGCTCTAAAAGCTCTTGCCAAGTGTTTGTGAATGAGCTCAAAGATAAGATCATCATCTGAGCATTGGATTTTAAAACGACTGCATGAAGCAACTCTCACTTTGGCAGGGTCAATAGCACCTATTGCTCCAAGACAATCTGCACAGACTAACTTAAACCTCTGACGCAATGTAGTTCGAGATTCTTCTGCACATCCCTGTAGTAAACATGTGATCAAAGAGCTCAAGATCTCCATGTCTGAGACAAGTTCACCAGCAATCAGTGCAGCAACATCTTCATTTTTTTGATACAGCAATTTGCTTAGCTCACATGCCACCATGTATCTAACATTCAGGTTCTCATGTTTCATACCATTTACAATATCCCGCAACTGATCCTTCAGGCTCATTAATCCACGTGCTTCTTGAATAGCATTGTTCAATTCTCCTAAAGATGGTATGCTAGGTAAGAGGGGCAACTCACAAATGTGCTGCTTTAGTATTACTCTATTTTTCAAAACAAGTTCTTTAAGAATTTTCACCACTTCATCTAAATATACATGGGGACCTTCCTTCTCTCTCTCTAAGAAGGGGATGAGTATTGCTTTTTTTCTTCATCAGCATTGCTTTTTTTGGCATGCCCCTAGAAATTGTATGAAAATAAAGAGACTAACCACTCAGGTCTCATGGTAAGAGATAAGGGAGTGAAACTGCAGTATATGACATGCCAGAGACACTGTACAAACACAAAAATCAAGAAAATAAACGAAATAATACTCTGTACGACATACCAACAGACCGAGGGACTTGAGCTTCGCATCTGCGTTGATAAAAGTCATCTTTTTCTTTCACAGAAGCCTCTGTGTCTCTTTGTTAAAAAAGTTCATCTCTGAATTTTCCTTCCCATCTGAATTACCAGCAATATCTCTGTGAGTGCCTAAGAATCTACATGATAAACCATATGCACACTTCATCTCAGAGGCCACAAATGGGCATTGCCCCTCTATATCATCTGATTTCTGCATGTTTCAACAAAAAATATTGACAGTTGATTTCTTTGTCAATATCATCCAAGCTCAATCACACAAAATCATGGTATATTCAAGCCACCCACTTCATAAACCAAATCAGCATCAGTAAACTGCAAAAGTGAGTACCTGAGCCTTGAAAGCTTCAATATCATGATTAAACCGGCAATTCTCTTTATACTGACAGGAATTAACGTTTTCTGTTCACGCAACCTGCGGACAGAGATTGACGGTAGATTTCTGCAAGAAAGAGCATGCCAGGTCGGTTAGAATATTAAAATCCACCGCAATAATACAACGGCACAGCATAAATTATCCCTTCGGATTAAGGCCATTTTCTCAACTATCCAGTTTCACTTGCCAAAAACCAACTATAAACCATAGCTAGATTCGCAGCTATACTAGCACCGATGTACAAAGCCTAACCAATATAACCTTGAAACCTTTCAGCGTCATGATTATGTAATGCTCATCATCTCTACTCTTACACTCTGTATACATGTAAAATTGAATGAATGAAATACCTCGCGTCGTTCCCGTTTGAGCTGTCGTTTTGATTTTTTCTCCTGGACCAAGTCAGACTGAGGCGCCTTAACTTCGGCGGCGTCATTTTGCTTCCCGGCACGGCTTGGAGGAGGCATAGGAAATCCTTCTTAATAGGAGCCATTAATCGTTCTATAAGCTCTTCCGAAGTCGCTTCATACACAGAGAACTGTTTCGTCGATTGAGCAAGCTTTGCATCTCCTCCAACACTTGTATCCGCCGCGAGCTCCGCTACTGCCTCGGACATAGCGGACAAGCTCCGTCGTCACGGTAAAGATTCTAAAGGTACACGCCAAAATGGAGTGAGTGATACTGTTGTTAGGGTTTTAGATATTTTTGCAGAGACGAGGCAACCCACGAAAACGACGACACAAACAGCGTTCTGGAAGGAAGTGGAAATCCAATTGGTTATTGATTATATGAATTTTGGTTATTGATTATATGAATTTTAAAGAGTTATAAGTTTTGAAAAATTTAGTGTTATTACAAAAACATTACTAAACTCTTATGTTACTGGTTTAATATTTTAGAAAAGTTGTGTATAGACATAAAGTCATGCGTTATTGCATCGATGATTTCAAAACTTCACTAAAAGTTAGACGTTATTGGATTAAAAAAGAGTTTAACTAACTTTTAGATTCTATTTAAGTTTAACATTATTTGTTTATTGATTTTAAAATTTTTTGTTCATTTGAAACAACTTTAAAAAACTTTCAAAATAATAGATGGTAACGTGAGATTTTCAAAATCTACAACAATATATTTACAAAGATTAAGAAAAACTCCGAAAATCTGTTGAAAATATAGAATGTCTTTCATATATATCGTTTGAAGTTTGACTAAAGAATTTGCGTGGGATTGTTGTTTCGTGAGATAATTTTTTTTTTTTTAAATGAGTCATGTTTAAACAAATCGATGTGCCTCATGTTATTGTGTGGGATTATTGTCATGGTATTAAAAAAAAATTATTGTACAACAATCCCACACAATAACATGAGACACATCGATTATAGTTTAAACATGTCTCATGTTTTAAAAAAAAAATTATCTCACAGAAACAACAATCCCACACAAATCCTTTAGTCAAACTACTTCAAACGATATATATGAAAGGTGTTTGTGCGTTATATTATTGATTGATCATACAATACAGATTTGGCGAAGTCTCTCCACGCACAAGTAAATCTTCTTGGACTTATGGACAACGATGTTATGGTTGGAAGACTCACGAGTCTGTATTCCAAAATGGCTATGGATCATGAGACTTCTTGTCTGCTCTTTGCTCGTCTGCAACGAAGAGAACTTGCCGCCTGGAATATTCTGATATTCACATTTGCTGATTGGCAACCTAAAAAAACAAATATCGTGTTTGTGGAGCTCGAGAAGACGGACACTGTCCCATCCCATCTCACCTTCCGAGCTCTGCTTGTCGCTTTTGCCAATTACGATAGTCCAATAGAAGAAGCTTATGCTGTAATTAAGAAAATGTTGGTGCGGTACAATATTCAGCCAGATAGTACCCATTTTGGATGCATAATTAACATGCTTGTGAAGAGAGGTGATATGAAGAGAGTCATTCGGGTAGCAGGTCGTTTAAGTGGCATATCGAACTACATATGTGGTGCAATATTCGGAGAGTATGCAAGTGTCTCACGATAGATAATAGTTCAGCAGAAAAATGCTTCAAATTCTCGCTCGTGATGGAAGAGAATATATGATTGTTGTTTCCGTGAGATAATTTTTTTTTAAAAAAATGAGACATGTTTAAACTATTCGATGTGTCTTATGTTATTGTGTGGGATTGTTGTCATGTTATTAAAAAAAATTATTGTACAACAATCCCACACAATAACATAAGACACATCGATTATAGTTTAAACATGACTCATATTTTTTTTTTTTAATTATCCCACGGAAACAACAATCCCACACAAATCCTTTAGTCAAACTACTTTTAAGGATATATATATGAAATGTGTTTGTGCCTATATTATTTTTCAACCAAATTTCAAATCAAATTGAAAGTTAATATTATGGTATAATACACTGTTATATGGTGATAAAACAAACTCCCGTCGCACAGAAAGTGAAACAGTGACGTGGCAAAATAACAAACTCCCCTCGTAAAAGACAAAATAACTTTTGTTCAACTAATTCATCACATATATAAAGGTACATTCTTATTGAGAAAAAACCAGGAAGAATAGTGAGAGAAAATAGAAAGAAACTCACAGAAAAAGGTAAAGATTCCAGTTTTTACTAGCATTCTTCCTAAGCTGTAGCTGGCTTTGAGGTTTTCTTAGGCTTAGAACATGATTTTTTACCATAAAAAAAAAAAAAAGAACCTGATTTAATATGTCCAATAATAGAATCCTTTTATTGATCTTGAATTATTTCCAACCACCAATTTCTGCTCAAAAATACGAAGCTATGCGAGTACATACCGTCTATCTGTCTCAGGTATCAGCAATGTCCACAAAGCATACAAGCTCATCTAAGAGTGCAGGCAAATTTCTTGGTTGTCAGAACCAATCTGTGAGTTATACAATTGCAAAACTGAGAGCAGATTTTTGATTCAGAGCAAATGCAAGAACTCTGGGTAAAGGTACCACATCTGTGTCTAATATCTTTGCCAATTCGTTCAAGGTATTGGGTGCTTCAGCATTTTTCTGCCTTCTGGCGCTTCCTCTTGTAAGTACTTCCATCCTTTATATGCCTTTTTTCCAGCGTTAATTCCCTGGACTGGTCTATCACTTGCCGCTGATGTATGACTACCACATTTTATTGTCTCACCTCGAACACAACCAGGTCCAATAACTACAAGAACTGCTTTAAAACATTCTATCAATTGAAAACAAGGTTCTGAAAGATGAAGCAACTCTAGAAGGCAATGTAGCTTCCATATATAAGGAGGACAAGATTTCACAATCCGCACATATGCTCTGCACAGGGAAGCCAACATACATAAATACCCCATGTGATTTCCCATAAAGTTGTTGAAAGAGCAGCAGTGAAAAGAAAAAGAAAAAAAAATTTGATCAGAAATTCATTGGAGTGGAACATGTGTATGGGAAGAAACAGATCCAAATATACCTTAAGCTCCTCACTCTTTGTTCTCTGTAAAGCATGAGGGAAGACCAACATTAAACTTTCTGCAGTTAGTTCGACAGAGACATCAGAACAGCTGTAATATATTGCCGCAAGGAAACGTCCAATAGTAGAATCATAAATCGCATTCCTGTTACACAAACCAAGAATTTAAGTTCAAAGTGAAGGTAGATCTATATTCTGAAACTTCATAGGAGAAGATTAACTGAACAAGTGGAAAAAAGAGCAACTTGACAAATATTTTTTTTCACACTCAAATGTGAGGAAGGTAAACAGAGAAGAATCAATAAAGCTTAATTAAAATTCACAATCATGTCAAAATAAAACAAAAGAGCTGTGTTTTGACATGTGGGAACACACCCGTACACAGGGAGTCCTTCATCTGCACTTAAAAGGAGGATGATTGACTGTATCAAGCCCACATGAGGGAGGATATTGAAAGTAAGGATTGGTCCGACAAGAGAAGCAAATTCAAAGCATGCCTTCCATATAAAATCAGACGTCAGATTAATATTCCAAAAATCATCACATCGTCAAAGAAAATTAAATGCACCAGTGACACTACCAACCGATCAGATAAACCAAATCACCAAGCATATGAACATAAAATAACTCACCATCTGCACATCTGCACCACCACCACATACTAGAGAACAAGCAGCCTTAACAAATGGTTTAGGGTTTAGGGTTTAGGATTTAGGGTTTAG